>JAUTBT010061586.1:0-33167 GCA_032361225.1 Lepetodrilus schrolli | reverse complement strand
GAGAGAGAGAGAGAGAGAGGGGAAGAATCGGGGGCAGACTTCTGTCAAAGCCTTTTTTTGAAACTAAGAATATAAAAGATAAATATGTTATAATATAGGCTACGTACGTTTGTTGAACTAGTAACACGGTATTGTGCATTTAGTCTAGCTGTTATTGTACATACGAATAATGATGAAATTTAGAATTAGTGAATTATTGTAACAGCTGAATTACTAGTCAAATGTCTGCATTACTAGTCAAACAAGCGTACGGATACTATTGTTTATCATCTAATGGAAAGTTGAATATGGACATTATATTTACACAGAGAGCTCCGTGGGACAACATTTACAAATAATAAGTTGTTGGAAAATATCTTGTCGCTATCAGCGGAAGTTGATCGACTGCTATGGCGGTCAACTTAAATTGTCAACAGAAATGAGCGTAGTCCGTACCTTTGTTTGTAGTTGGGGCTATCTTTTGTGCGTTAAGAGTGTAATGGAACAGAGTAGTTGACAAAAGAGAAATGGAAAATGAAGTATTGAAACAATCCATGTTGGGGTAAATATTAGAAGCAGAACGGTATCCCGATACCAACATGTCTGTACCTGCTATGGATCGTCTCAAAACATTTTAATAAAATGCTACTAGCACTAGATCTAAATGTACCAGTGCTAGATTAAATATATATATATTTACTAGAATAAAAAATATTCCATTACTTATATATATATAATGTGGCTGTCAGTGTCACCAAATGTGTTGAAACATGGATCAATAGACATGGGTATGCATTTGAACATCAATTAAAATTGAAGTCTAGCTGTCTGTGGAATTATAAAATACAATTAGACTACTAATTTTGCAACCGAAATTCGGCCAAATTTAGTAATAAATGGGACAAGGCCCCTGATTTACACCTTTGCCTAAATTATTAGGTAGGAAAATTACTACAGTGTATGAGGCAGTTCCAGATCACACTCTCACTGACAATAGCTCAGACGAAGTGTCCACTGTTGTTTCTAGACTTTATATATTCTCATGACTAGTGGTAATACTGGTATTGATGATTTAATATGTCTACCAATAGTCATGATAGTACCATGCTATTTTCAGAGATCCATTTGCGAGAGACCCCCCACCACCTAGAGCCTTCTACCATCCCAGCCAGCAGAAACATTTGAGAAATACAGAAAAGAAGGTGATGAGATGTACTCTTGGTACCAATGAATGTACCAATTCACTAGCATGTCACAAAATATGCTTTAAACATCTCCTATTTGGCTCTTTCTTTTGCTAAGGCTAACTAATATTATGTGGTTAAACAAACCACATTATTTGATAAAATTATTATTTCATTATATTTTTGGAATTTGATCAACAAATTGCATCCTATATTCATTCATTTCTTATTAGTTGCTGTAAGTTTTTATCAGCTGTCAAATACTGTATAAAGTTAATTATTTCCATTCAAGCAATGTAATGCAGTCATCTTTGGAATAGGATTAGGATTAATTGGAACATTGCTTTGTCATTTTTAGTATTCTGTCATAGTTGTTTGTTATTTTACCATAAAATATCCAAACCTGCATTTCAGATTGCATTGAGTCCATCACGGCAGACCAAAGCAGGAGTCATAGAGCAGACCAACCCAAGCGACGAGGCATTCCTACGGGGCTCTAATGCTCTCCAGACCCACAAGACAACTGGCGAACAAAGTGGAGACAACTCCTCACAGTTCATAGAGTCTTGGACCAGCAGTGAACGACTTTCTTACACTAGGTAATGGTGAAGCTGCTATTGAAGAACTGCAGTGTTCGAATTAACACTCTCCCTGCTGGATTAGGCACAGGCAGGGTTCATTTGGGGCATCTCCGGTTGCCTCCAGCATGGAGAGGGTTAATGTGGGTCCTGGGGGGTCATTTGAATATCTGCAATTTTAAAGGTATATATGGAAGCCCATGCAAATTACAGATTTGTCCACCATTAGCATTAGGTCTATGGAGAAGGACCCCCTTATTATTTTCTGAATTTCGAACACTGAACGGTGTATCTTTATGTAGTCATGTGTGATACACAATTGCTTCTTCAGTACTGGATGCAATTTCTCATGAGCTTGCCAATATATCAAATGGTAGAAAAATAACCCAAGTACATCTAGATCGATCTAGTAGGATAAACAATATTATTTATTATAACGTTTATTTCATAATCTTTCAGTGCATACATGTAAAATAATTTATACTAAGTACTTTCAGGAGAATGATATATATATATATTTTTTTAATAGACTAGTGTCAAAAACTACAAAAACAATTACTAAATATATATAAATCAAGTGTTATTGGTATTATCGCAAGTATTTAGCAATTGTTTAGTTATAGAGTGGCGAAAAGTATTAAAACCGGATAATTGAAGACGAACCGAAACTTATTATATTATTATTAAAATAGATTAGCCAGGAACAGACATTCTCATGAGAAAACATGTTCTTTTCTGCTTAATAATTATTGTAATTGGATTGTTGGCAATAAACAATATCTGAATACAAGTGAAATTACATTTGGTGGTGTTGCCATTTTATCAAATGTAGAAACCGCGTGTTTCGCAACAAGGGCAGATATCCTGTCATTTCTGTTTGAAATCCCATGGCTCAGTATTAATTTGTTTTTACCTATTTCCACAAGCTTATTAAATATTTCAGTTGTTGTACAATATTTTATGAACCCCAATGCAACTGCCAAAATTTCCATGTGTTCGGTATACTCTCGTTGTATTTTTAAAAAAAGCGCAAGTCAATTTTTCCAAAACAAAATTAAATAGAAAAAAGATCATGTTTTCATGTCAAAGTTCGATATCCAACGGTTCAAGGTATTCCTTACAATTATAGGCAATAATATGGTTCAGATATGACCTCTACACTTAATTAACATATCCCCCAAAGTTGACCTGCTTTTGAACCAAGATTTTTTTCGACTTGCTCGAAGCCATACCTGCTTACCTCCCCCTTGGTTTGTTATCGCTACTGTAGAGTGTTCCTGCGGCTATTGTATTTGTAACAGCATAGTTAAGCTTTCGTGGAGAAAAATTTGATCACAAAAGATTAAAATGTCATTCCCTATACGATAGCTTCCGGTCACTGTAACGAGATTTTATGTACGACGTTTCATGTTTTTCAGCGACCACTCTGCCCTGACTCCCGAGAAGCATCACGAAATGTTTCAGGACCTGTCCCGCCTCAATTCCAAGCTGGCCGCACCTCACAGGACCTCCATGCAGGACTCTGAGGTCAGCAGACAGTCCTCTGAGGTCAACAGACAGTCTGCCTATCCTCTGTCTTCTGGAGGGTCTGTCCTGCACAGGTTTGCATTCTCTATTTTGTTTTCAAATCGGTTTCGAGCAGCATTTTATGAAAGGAGAAAGCATGTAGCCTGTAGTGGTTTGTGTTGGAGGAAACCTGTCACGAAAAGCCACTGCCAGGAGGTTGAGTGGGGGGTGGGGGGTCTGAATTTGTTTGTTTGTACAGTTGCATCAAATAGATTTGTGTACACCATGTACAGCATAATCATAATTATAATAATAATAATGGAGGCATGCTCAACTATTAGCCTAAGTCAATTGATCCGTGTGCACACATTGTTCATTCTGAACTCCTTGGGAGTATACAACCCAAACTTGAGTTTCCAGTGCTAGAAGGTTACCATTCACATGACCATCTCATCCTACCGGGTACCCATGCCCTGTTGGGTGAACAGTTTATATATGGAGTTCTTATTACAGGCGTGGCAATTTTATGTAGATCCGCAGAAATCTGCATATTTATTTGTCCAGGGGTCGGTTTATTTGCACTTGTGGCTTACCCCGGGCTTTTTTTTCTGTATACAGCAGGAGCAAATCTGAAGTTTACCATTCACGATACCATCTCATCCTATCGGGTACCCATGGAGCTATCGTCACGTATGGGTGAAAGATTCCCGGTGTGACGTAAACAATAATTCACTCACTCAACCACCCATGGAGCTCTAATTAACAGCTATCTGTCTGGACAGGTACATTGAGAGATTCAGACACGGCTCTCCCATGAGTCGGGCCGAGCGAGCAAAGCGCGACGGTCCTGGACAACCAGACTTCTGGTGGCTGAGCAACAGTCCCCCGACCCCCAGCGACACCTCAACCCCTAAAGATGATGACTCTCACCCACGCAGCAGACCGTTTACTGACCGCGTAAAGACCGCAGCCCTTGACCAGCGTCATACACAGGTAGGATATTCAAGGCTGCCTTTCAGAGTGATCTCCCTTCAGATGTTGGCTGAAGATATTTTATTATTTTTGTATATTTTTTGGTGATCTTCATAGCCTCTGGGAGTGATCTCTTCACAATTGTCCGGGAGTGATCTCCCTTCAGGCTTTGTAAACATATTCGACTGAAAATATTAAAATATATTTGGGCATATCTTTTAGTGGTCTTCAAAACAATTTCGTCCAGGAGTTATGTCCCTTCAGTCATTGTCCGAACTTCCTCTGGATGAAGAAACCCGCAGGTTGCAGGAAAAGGCCAGCATGCTTCTGGAAGACAGGTTGGCAAAATAAACATTTATATTTTATTTCCCATTGTGACATAAAACAATAATTCACTCGCTCTATTTTTTTGTCTAATCATGATAGGATGCACTAACTGTACTGTGACAGTGCAGTAATAGCATTCTTGGTTCACCAGTACCAGTCAGTTCTGATAAGTTTACTGCAACACCTTGTGCCACTGGTGTTACAGGTTTCCTCATTCTGTAGAAAAGGTGTAAACTGAAAGCTGCTATGATACGTCTAAACACAAATATATATATTTTTATTTTTTATTTTTTTTAAATGTTAAGAAACAACACATACTTATATAAAATACAACAGGCAAAAAAATACAAGCAGATCATGCCAGGCATTCGTTTCACTTCATCTAACATTTTAAAAGGTATGTTCCTTGTAAATCGAATAAATTTCCTCCCATGACATCATCTCATATGTCTTATTATAATTTTCTTGCTCATCCAGTGCGAGCAGCTTCCATTCCTCCGAGCCAATCGTCAGCACCGATGGTCTCGGATCTTCTAGCAGCTTTGAGGACACACTGTACAGGCAACCAATGGCAGCACACATAGGTGAGTCTTCACAGCTGGGCTGCATTCAGGCTGCACTACATTACACTACATTACACTATGCTACCATTCTACAAAATAGTGGATGCCTGAACACATTCAATGCGAAATAGACGAAAATCTGTTCGCTTCGCTTCATGCTTTGAGTTTTCCTACAAAACACTACTGGATCCAAACCTGTAGTGAATAGTAGCACTACGCTACATAGTACTACGTATGCAGGCGAAACCACTTCCATAGCATTACATAGTACTATGTAGTGAAAACTAGTGTAGGCTGAATGCAGCCCTGGTGGGTTAATATTGACTGGTCTATTATGTCAATGCTAATTTTGTAATTAATGAGAATTATTACAATTTGGTAATTTCCTATGGCACCAATCTTCGTCTCAGCTTGATTTCTCTGTCCTGACACAACCATGTGGAATATTTCTCAGATTCTAGAGTTGGCAGACAGGTGGCAGCACCAAGCAAGATGGCGCCTCCACATCGGCCAACAAAACCAGAAAATGACATTTTATTCCAGTGGAGGTTGAGGCGTAAAATGGAGGTCGCCCAACAAGGTCAACTCGAGTCCAAAGTTAATGTTCCTGGAAGTCAGCACAGCAAGGTGAAAAAGAGAGGTCACATTTTGGCAATTTGAAACTTTAGACCTTGTTGCCTTTTTAGTCTTTGATGTCCTTTGGAAAATTGGTATTGGTCCATGTTAACAGGCTATATTATATGCTCAAGCTTTTACCCAAATTCTAGTCAGATTTACATACATCTTGCTCGATGATTCGTTTCCATTCTATTATTACTTTTTTTAGTAGTTTACACACTAAATGTAATTTTAAGATGTTCATGTAACTTATTTTGTACTAATTAACAGTATTGTTTGTTATTGTTTGATATTGAGAGAGAGAAAAAGTATCCTCTCGAAAAATGGAGGTAACCCAACTATTATTAGGTTCTTGATTGGCCGAATCTATTGGGGTTCCTATTCTACTACTGTTCATCGTGATCAAGTTCATTGTGGAAGTTTAAATTTCAGGACATTTACGGTAAACTGGATGCCTTCCGTCAGCGTCTAGCTGGGCAACTGAATAAGGGGTCGAGCGACAAAACCACTGCCTCGATGACCTTCACCCCTGCTCCTGCCCCGCCATCCATACATCCTCGTCTCCAAGCCAAGGTATACATTAATCAAATCTGGGTCTGCCTGAGTGAAATGGCATAACTCAAAAGCATCGTTAATGTTGACTGTAGCAATGGTTGCGTATAGATAAAAGATTCATCAGCTTATTTATCCTCTTTTTTTTAGCAGCTGCTTTGTAAAGAGAGTTAGAATTATGAAAATTCAATATATTGCAGGAATCTTGGTATTTGTTCTGTTGTCCAGGTGGACGTAGAAATACAGACAACCAAATCTTTAGAACAGGACTCCGATACCATTCGCACCCCGCCTAGAGAAAGACGACACAAGAAGGTGGAAATTGCGAGTCCTACTCTTCCTCCTCACAAGCAGTCGGAGAGGACCGACCCTCATCTTCATCTTATGTGCGACCTGATCCCCTGTCCTCATGGGAGGGACTATCCCGTGGCCCTCTCAGGGGAGGGAAGCGGGGCCTCCGAAGGTGAGACTTCATCCGAACGAGACCCCGTTCGGTACAAGCAGTACCTCCAGGCCGAGAAGCCGCACAGTGAAGAGAAACAGCGAAGTCATCACGGGAAGCCAGCATCTGTGAAGTCTTTAAAGGAGGGACACAGAGGTTCGGAACATTTGGTCGATTTTACAATCGAGCCGACATTTCAAAGGAGTAGGGTTACGTTTGACGGAGAGACGAGTGATAGAAATGAAAATGCCGAGATGTGTGATGGCACAGACTCTGACGATCAGAGAGAAATCGACACCGACAGTCCACGTTGTGATAGGAATTCTGAGTTTGAACCCGATGTCCACAAGAACGGGTCTTCGATGTCGGAGCACAAGAATCCTGGTGAGGTCACGCCGACGCAGGAAGTGGGTTTTAAGGACCAACGGAAATATGCCATACAGAAAGACGGAGGGTCCAAAATAAAGGCATCCAGGGAGAACGGGTCCGTTTCTGAAATAGGGTCCAGTGGCGTCTTGGTCCAGGCGAGATCCTCGTCATCTCGGGCTAAAGTACCGCAGCCCGTGAAAGCTAGTAGCCCTGCCAAAGCCACGTCTGTTACTTCAGCCATTGGGAAGGTCAGTTTTTATTGTATATTTATCCGTAAATTATTTTATTTAATTAATTTTGTTGTTGTTATACCTTCAAATGTCACTACAGGAACATTTCACCCATACACAATACATTGACAATACTCAATTTCATTGCTGGATTAATCATGTTAATTACTGTTTATGTAAGGTTGGGGTGGGTGGTGGTGGAGTGGTAGAACAGTGCACTTCAGAGCCAAAGGACCCGGGTCCACTGTCTGTAGAGTGGCAATGCAGTTATCATCCTTGGTCTGTCATTACCAGACTGTACTCATAGGTTTACTGCTCTTCGTTAACGGGTGAAAGATTCCCGCAGCGATGTTAAACTCCATAATCATTCATTAGGTTTACTGCAACATTCAGCGCTACGGATGTTGCTGGTTTCCTTCTGCCTTAAGCTGACCGGCCATGATGTAAGTGAAAGAATCTTGAAAGCGGCTCTAAACCCCCAATTCAAAAAAGAAAAAAAATGAAAGTAATCACTTCTATAAGTGGGCACCTCTAGATACATACAGCAGGAAGAATGTTAACAGTCACAATCTGATTGCCACGTTTTTTTTCCAGACGATCTCGGAGCACCTGTTTGACCGAACGTCTAGTACAGTAATATCCAGCGTGGACTCCTGGGCATCTGAGCCTCTCAGACAGATTGACCACCGGTCTGAGATGACCGCTGTCCATCCCCTGCACGCACCAGCTGACCGGCCGACGGCTGTCCTGCCTCCACAACCAGCCAATCAGCAAACAGCAAACAGTCGCCATCATGATCATCATGAACATCATTCACACGATCAAGAAGAAGGTATTAAACGCATACTATCTCAGATTTTTATTGCCGCAATTGACCAAATACAAGTTGGAAATGCAAGGTATATTCAATTAGCGTACGTATCATCGCATTTGTGCCGCAAAAATGCCTTCCATGTATCTACGGCACAGGGAAATCCCTTGCAAATCGCTACACCAAATAATGCAAATGGTGTATATCTTCGCTGTGAGGAGCTTCTCGCAGCAACGTTAAACAGCAATTCAGTCGCACACACTGCTGGGGAGCTCGATGACATATATACTTTGTGCATAGCCATAAATTATTAAATATGAAAATATTGAAAACCAGTGGGATATGCTGAAAATGTAGCTAGTTGCCCAATACACTTGTGTAGACACATCACATATATATACTTTCAGATAAAAATAAGTTTGACCATGAACTATGTAAACAAGCCCGTGCTATTATGCCTTTAACTTAATACAGTTATCTAGATGATAATAGCCTGGTGTAAGTCATGTCCCTGTGAAACCTAGCTAACCCCTAAAGCTGCCCCCTAAAGCTGCCCTTGGTCTTGTCAGTATCAGCCAATGCTCGTAGGTTTACTGCAACATTCAGCGCTACGGATGTTGTGGGTTTCCTCATGCCCTAAACTCACAAGCCATGAAATAATTGAAAGAATCTTGAAAGCAGCTCTAAACCCCAATTTAAAAAAAAATATAATAAACTAAATAAGCTGGCAGTGAAAATCACATTGACATTGGTAGATGTTATTTACTTTATACTTTCACAATGCTAAAATTGTGTACATTTATTATTGATGTCTATTAATTTACCTCCAGTGACAGCTGCCTATAAGAGTGCACACCTTTCCATCTCAACTCCATTGGGAGTATGTGATGGTCACAGTGACTGTCTTGTGATCTACTCTGATTTAACGGCAGTTTATCACCCAATACTGTCTTTTTGCAGTAGATATCGCTTTCAAATAACAAGCAATATCTACAGCAGTAGATGTCGTTTGACTCAATTCTTGGTTTACTTGATTGTTTATGTGATTGTTCTACCATTGTGATGTCATGCTGTAGATATCGCTTGACCCAAGTATTTGATTGTTCATGTCATTGTGATGTCATCGCTACAATTGTGATGTCGTAGCATTGCTATGATGTCACAGTGCAAATGCACAGCAGCCTAAAGATTTGACTTCACAGTAAAATCTTTATGTAAAATTCTCAGATTTAATAACTTTCATATTTGATATTCCAAGACACTTGGGTGAGATCCTCTATTTATTGCTGTGCATTCAGCAGCAGACTACGGCAGTGACGGTGAGTTTGCTGCTGATCACATCCTGATGATGCTGAGACAGCAGAGGACAGAGTACGAATTGAAGCTCAGGTAAAATCTCTCGTTATTCATTTGAAAATGTGTATTTGTAGGCCATAGATATATTTTGTTAATGTTTTGAGCATACGTTTAGTGTATGCAGTGTAACACATTATAAATACCCTCCTTCTATTCAGTGTAGTGAATTATTAATTTCTAATTCTTCTTTAATTGTATTTGTAATAATTTTATTTCGTACCAGAAAGTATATGTTCATTTAATTGTATTTGTGATAAGTTGTACCATATTTTATATTTTACACACTACATACCAGTATGTGCATTGTAATTTAAGAAAAATGTTTTTATACTAAGTTATGTGTTGTATTAATGAGGTTTTATTTACCTATTTATTATGTGTATCCATTTTTTTTTTACTGATGCCTTTTACAATGTAAACAAATTTCCCCAGAATAATAATAATAATAATAATAATAATAATAATATGTTCTTGTTATTAATGTTTTTTATTATTATTATTATTCTCCATTTCTGATGTCAATATTCAAACTTTTAATTGAATTTTTTTTTCTCCAGACAAACAGATGACCTACTTAAGCAGTCGTCCTTTGATGCAAGGTGATGCATCCTGTGTATGAGTAGTCATTTCACTTTTATAATGAAAATCTGAGAATGTGTGAAAATCTGAGAATGTGTGAAAATTTATGTGAAAAATATATTAATATTGTTTTGCAAATGTTGTGTATGTGTGAAATATTCCTGCTTCGATGAAAAGCAATAAGTCAATCTGCGAAAAACAATATTTCAATCAATCGATCAATGACGTTTACTTCGTGTTATACTAAAATCATGCCAGGACTAACCTTTTGTGAAATTGAACTCTGGAGTGACCAGTATAGCAGATGTAGCAGATGTTCCCTTGCCTGACATTCCCATTACTATACCAGTGTTCGAATTAAATGCAGTCCTGGGGGCCATTTGAAAGTCTGCGATGTTAAAAGTATCTAATTACAGATTTGACCACCATTAACACTGAGCCTATGGAGAAGGATCGCCTTATTATTTTCTGAATTTGTTGCACTATATACGGTGACGGTCGGCCATTCCTATGCACAGGGACTTGTAGAGCAGACCTATTCTGCTAGACTTATGTCAAAACCAGTCAACGTAACCTTTCCTATGCCAGGTCATCTCCTCCAGGGAAGAGTAGAACTCTGAGCCAAGCTGATTCCGTTTAGCATAAATGTTAGATCAGTGGCCTAGGCAAGATGATGCCATGTGTGTAGTCAGTTCTCATCCTTGCTGTGGTTCATCAATTCCAGCAGGCTTTATAAGGACGAAGCTCCAACATTAAAAAGTAATATGTATAGGCAATACACGTATTTGGTACATGCCATGGTCTACCGAAACCAGTAGCACTCCCAACTCGTCTCCGTCTATAGGTGATAAGAGTTATTTGTGGAAGGCGTTTTTAGACATACGAGTCTTATTTTCTGGATTAGAAGATTGGGAGGGACGATGATGATGTGACTGTTAGAAGAAGGTCATTCCAGTCAGGGGCTGCTGCCGAGGGGAAGGAATGGTGTCCTAATTTACTGACTGTTCTGGTATCCTGTGTCCAATTGTGAGTGATGGAAGACGTGTGCATATAGTGAGTGCTGAGTTAGGACATGCGGGCAAACGAACTACTTGTATATTATTAATAAGACAGTTTAAATGTTGGGTAGAGGACTATATTATATGGAGAGATACATTGACATACAGTATATGCTTTGTATGCATTTCCTCAATTAAACTGAACAGGTGATTCTCTGGATTTGTGTCATTGTATCCCTGGTAATCTACTGCAAGTTGTAGGTGTGTGAATATCATCATAACTGACTGATGGCTGAGTCACATATCCACCTATTCAGGATAAGGCGCCCGTACGGGCCCAAATTTCGGGGAAAATATGCAAAATCTCACGGCGGAGAAAACTTCAAAGGACAATGCGCGGGCCCCGCCGGATATATGTGACTGCAACACACAGATGCCGTAGACCCCTGCGATACCCCCCGATTACCCGAAATCTTAGAAATCCGCCGTAGGAGGAAAATTTCATACGGGGCCTGGTGGATATGATTATGTGACTGTAGCATAACCTATACTTTGACTTCAAATGACTTGCATAATACTTTCCTATGTTTTATATTAGTTACTGTTTACATAAGCCAGTATTATTATATTGCATTGCTTGTATGCCATAATGCTATCATTACAACAATGACGATGTTTGTAATAGTACAGCACGATAACGAGATCGTTGAGACAATCATCCTATTCCGCAAAATGCACAGGGGTCGCACTGGAACCTATAACAATATTGATCTATCCACATAATATAGTATAATAGAACACTTTTCTTAACGATCTCATTATTGGTATCGTGTTTGGTGTGGCCGAGCCTTAAACACTAAAAGACATTTAGTATTGTTCTCTCGTTTCATGAGTATATTTTTACGGGTAGAAGGGAGACGTTCTAGTACCTTTGTGTAATATTGTTGTCTTTGTTACCCGGTACCATTTACCTGTTAGTGACCTGGCGACGTCATAGGGCTTACCTAGTATGGTGTTTTTGTAGCTGCGTCATTTTATGCATTTGCACACGTATAACGGAATAAATAACAGCACTCAAGCAGTTACTTTAGTTTATGTCGTGCAAATAGGGCAGAAAGGGCGTGCAAATATACGTGTGGTGAACTGATCTATCAATCACTAGGCCTTAACGGAAGTGAAAAATTCAACTGATCTATCAGTCACTGGGTTTAACAGGAGTGAAATTTTCAACTGATATACCAGTTATCGGGCCTTAAAGGGTTAAGCATTGTAACAAGCATTTTCCCACAGGAGTAAATAATAGGCAAATGTCGCCATCTCTTTTGCTAGTGACCATTGTCCCTAGGGAAGGTTAGAACTTGGAGCTTCGTATTATTCAGTTAGATCACGTGTTGTTGATTTGGGGTTTAAAGCCACTTTCAAGATGTTTTCACTCGCATCATAGCTTACGCATATCATATGTAATGCTTGTATTAGTCTGGATTTCCACCAGTTTTTAATAGTGCTAGCTCACTTAGAATATCACATGCCGCAGATAGAACATGGATACCCCACCCAGACACAATATACTGAATCCGAGCCGACCAGTCATTGCTTAACCCCTTTAATGCTGAGTGCCAAGTAGGGGAACAACAAGTACCGTCTTTTGGTATGACGCGACCGGGGATCGAACCCGCGTCCGTCCGCACTCCGGGCCGACGCTCTAACCATTACGCCACGGAGCCTACTAGATCACGTGGTCTAGCCAAGATAGCTAGTGACTGGCATCTCTAGTTATATCATTATTCCGTACAATTATTTCGTGTATGTGTGTATTCTAACTAAAAGGCACACTCATGAATAATTAATTTTATTGCAAATGTGACTTCAATTCATACATATTACTTGTACAATATTGCATGCAGAAAATTAGCACTTTATTCTATATGGGTACATGTACAGCATATCGTAACAATAAGATAAGGCAATGTCGGAAAATACGTAATTGTTCTGGCCCCTAGATTACAAATTCATGGTTTACCTCCGTGTACGTGCAACTATAGCGCTCTCGTGGCAATCTCTTATACTTAAGAGATAGGACACTAACGAGAACGGTATGCTCTCTTAGTGGACACCGAGGCCTCTGGTCTGCTTTGTGAAGGCAAATGCAACGAACAATATAATTACTATACTCAACAAAATTAATTAAGGGCCGGCAGATATTTTGTGGGGAAGCTTTCTATCAAATTTCGGAACTCTGCTTGAGGAATCTGGCACCATTCTTCTTCCTGTGCGTCTGCAAGTTCTTGAAGAGTACCATGGTCCAGTTGTGCGACGCTCTTGTAGCCTTGCAATAGTTGTAAGTCCAATTGTAAAATATTCTACAATTGGAATTGGGTTGCACGAAGCTCTTGTATGCTATCTTAATAAGACAGCGCTACAACTATCGTAACGGCAGCTGTAAGTCGATGTAAACCAGCGACAACAATTCTATGTCGAAAAATCATGAATATGCTATTCTGTTAACCATTTCCGGTGAATTATTGCATACCCTACTGGAAGAGTAATCAATATGTCTAGAGGATGCATAAACACGGTAAGAATATCTTGATATGTTGGCCATAATAATATATCGGTTTGAGAGAAATGCTGGTGCAGTATTTTCAACAAAAGCAAACGGGTAATGTTTACAACACTATAAATAATAAATACCAAAATGTAGAAGTATAAATTATGAAAAACGAAAGCGACAGTAATTCAAACAGACATAGTAATAAACAAACAGACGGTAGCAATCGGTCTTTAACCATTAGGTGTTTCAATGGGCATACGTAATGGGCGAGTGGAAATACTAAACTCGCCCAATAGATGAATAGCAGCCTACTACTCGCCAAAACGCTGAGCATTGAGATTGCTGCTCATCCTACAAGCCGTGATATATTGAAATAATCTTGAAAGCGGCTCTAAACACTAATTTTAAAAAACAAAAACAAAAACATTCAACAGTAAATTACGATGAGGTTCTTGTTCTATATAGTCGCAATCGCACGTAACATAGATGCCTTGTATCGCCAAACTAGTCCGACAGTTTTTAGGCAATTGTGGTATGGACGGCGGAGATAAGAGAGTGTTGGCACATCGACAGCTTCATGACTAAAGGTATTCCGTTGCCAATCGAGAACTTGCTACGTTCAGGAACGGTATAATGTTGAATAGACGAACAATGCAAATCTCAATTGGAACAGGTACATAAAGCAAACATTTCCCTCCAAGAGTTCATTGTACTCCAATGTTACGTCGTTATAATCAGTTTCATCTGTACATGTAATTGTCAGTAAACCACGATAATTATCGCACAGGTGCATTCAAGTTTCACACGCGTGTGCGCAATTCCGAATACGAACTATCAACGGTCTTGCAATACCAGTGTCATCCTCTAAAACTGAGGTCCGTTGTCTTTTTTACATACACCACTGAAGAGAAACCACTCTGTTTCTAGGATGGATGTGCCTACATATAATATTCTCAATCCCGTTATTTGTGGAGGATGTCTTATGTTCCAGAAACAAATGTAATATTCTTGGTGGTCTATATTTCTGAACATGGGCTTGGTGGGATATATTTCCGCGTGGGTTCACGAATCTACCGCCGGTACACCCGATGACGTCACGGAGTCGGTGACATCAATGTCGCTGTCGTCGGAGTGCGGCGAGAGAAGCTCGAAGTCTGGAGGATCTGTTTTTGGTGTCGTCGACTCTTCCGCCTCCATGCTGATCTTCTTTGGCCGGCCTTTTGGCTTCGTGGGTGGTTCCGAGCCGCCTTTCTGGAGAACCTAGGGAGATAACAAACGTTGAGCTTCCAATTGTATTAGATGTACCGCTATCTCTTTGAAAATATACTTTAAAGGGTTCTAAGATTACGAAACCTTCCTGAGTACGATTTCATGCTCAACTCAAAGTTTTGTTCACAAATCCTCGTATAATAGTTGGGATTGAGCATGAAATCGTACTCAAAAGGTTTCGTGGGAGCATAGATACCACAGGGCAAAGCATCCAGAAAGACGCCCAATCATCATATTTATCTACGGAGCGTGTATTTTCACAAAGCCCAATGTATCCTTACATCCGGAAATTTAAGGAGGCATGTTACAGAGGATGCACAGCTGACGTACGGAGTAGTGAAAATCTCAGAGCAATCGTCGCGTATGACTTAAAACAATAACTCACTCACTCAGAGTAGCAGAGGATGAAACCACTTTTTTTTTTTAAATGACAGCATATTAAATTTAAATTAATTTTCTTTAAAAAAAAAAAATCTATATATTTAACAAACAGGGTGTGTGTTTGTTAGGGACACACGTTTTCATTCAAAACACTTGTGTCCGACGACGCTATATTCACTATGAAAGTATTGTGATTATACACGTACTATTTTCTTCCACTTCATACGCCTGTTTTGGTACCACGTTTTGACCTGTATTTGAGTCAGTCCAAGGGTTTCGGCCAGGTCTATCCGGTCCGGGGTCGACAAGTATTTCTGCGTCTCGAACTTCTTCTCAAGACCCATCAGCTGCAGTTCGGTAAACACCGTTCTACTCCGGCGACATTTCTTCGACCTTCCGAGGAGGTCCGTTCCCAGCGGCGATCTTGTCCGAATGTACACCGGAAGTGGGATCGGAATGGAGACTTTGTCTCGTTCCAGGAATTGATCCATGGGGTAGCATGCTGCTGGAATGAGAGTATAATGAATAAAGATTCACAATTTTAATTTTAATTTTTAATTATTTGTATTTACAGAAAGAGATGTGCACATTTGTATATCAAGAATAAGGCATTTAATTTAAAAAAAAATTAAAACATGCATGCAAACCTGAACAGAATATATGTTGCGCGGCTATATAACATAACAAAACGTATGAACATGATTAATAGTTAAATAAATCGAATTAATATTACAGGAAATATTCAGACTACTACTGACTACATACATTAGCCTTACCAGTCATGAGATAAGTGAAATAATCTTGAAAGCGGTTCTAAAACGTAATTTATTTTTTCTTTAAATTAAAATAATTAAATCAGCGGAATGGTATTTCTAATTAATTAATAATACTGTCAAGACAGGAAGTTGAAAAAATAGCAGCCCTGACTGCCTTCAGTACAGGGTTGTACTGATTCTAAGAATATTTAAAGAAATATCAATAAATATTTACACAAATCGTGAAATTATTTCTTTTATCCATAAGTATAAAGGGTCAGTTTTCAAAATAAGGTCACAATAATTATTTGGCGAGAGGCAAATCATAAAAGTAATTCCGAAATTAATAGACAATAATGTATTATTCAAGTTATAGAAGCCGCTTGAAAACTACTAAATGTAGAATACACAGATATTCCAATTCGGTTACTCGCATGTGTATCGGAATTAATTAAATATCAATTTTAATGTATATTAGTATACATGTCAAAATGTATCAAATCATTCGCGGTCATATTTCTTTTGCTTTTATTTTATTATTTTAATTTTATTTTAGCTTTCTGTACAGTCGTACTGTATTTATGTATAGGCATTGCGAAATGGAAATATATTTTTTTTATTGCTGACAATTGCAAAATAATATGTAAAGATGTAAATATAGGCCGATTATGAAAACATTAATTACTGTTTTTCTCATTTTACCAAACTTATGACACGTTCTTCCTACCATGATGTCAACGATTAGCATTCGTATTAACTATAGCTAGTAGGCAGTCATACTAATATGCCGACCTGTTCAGTCAGTATACCTCATAGTACCAGAGATACAACTTGTATTCACCAAGGACATGCATAACCTATTGAAGAATTGTTTCAAGTGGCACTCGACCATTATACTTCATTCAGTACCAGACGTGTGCTTATGCACAGACACCGTACCAAATAAGATGAAGTTATGATTTTCTTCATCTTCAAACCAGGATGATTCGCATTAATACTTCACCTGACTATTCCATATTTTCCACATCTCCCCATCACGATGTATACATGTTTGTTACCACAGCTGTCATAGTTTTTAGCATTTCTATTTCCACGTTCGTCTGAGATTTCTGTTTCAAATTTGAGAACGAAAAAAAAAGTTAGCGAATCTCAAGGCCTGCCTTTGAATTATTTATGTGGAATATCTCTCTAAGCGGAAATGTATTATAATTATGATATCATGTACCTCTCAGTCCAGAAACGATACTTAGATAGTTAATACTGTGAAAATATTAAGATCGAAATAGATAAAATATAATTTGAAATATATGACAGAGATATTTTGTGCAATGTCGTATTTACACAATCAACACATGGCACTTAATTCTATGTTCACGTCATATCTACAATGTACATGTAGCTGCATATCTAGCTATTGTAAATTGACAATTGAACTTAAATCGGTAAATTGGTAAAATGTTATCAAATATAATTGTAAACAAAAACGGAGCATCGTAAAGTTATCCCGTGCTTTTTATTCCTCACTCCAAACAAAACATTCTTGCGATATGCAATTCTTAAAATTCGATTTTATATTCTCTATTATTTTAATTTCCCGAAATATGTTAATATTTTTTTTTTATCATAAGATCTTAAATATCATAGTCAATACGAAATTTTAACATATCTATACACATTAATTAGTTATAGGTTTTTGTTCGTTTGTATATCTCCGAAGAGTGTACAAATAATATTATTACTTACGTTGAAAATAACGTTCTTTTAGAAAGAAAAGAAAAAAGTGTAACCAACTGTATTCAACAATGACCACATTACTAGGATAAATTAATTATATATAATGCCATAAATGATATGTTAGTGGGTGTTATGCCTCAATATGTACTATTCTAATACCGGTAGTTATTTAATGTAAAATACATTGAATCTGCGTTCTATCTTTGCAACCATTAAGCGACAGTATTGTTATTTTATCGAACAATATCATGCTTTTAAAGGAGTCCCGCGTTGGCGCATTTTCTTAATTAATACTTTCCCCGCGTTGGCGTATTTTCTTAATTAACACTTTCGCTGCTGGAGGCAACAGGAGATGTCATTCAATGCAGTGGTGTTGATACGCTCAGCATAGATAAAAGGTTAATGGAGTGTATGGCTCTGGTTGCCAATGGGAACGACGAACAATGTCTAATAATATCGATATTTGATGTAATTTACATTGATAAACTATGAAATTTATTATTTACTTGAACAAATGTAACGGAAATGTGTTATAAGCGTGGGAGTAGAATTTTCAGGAAATATGTCCTGCTTGGGACGTTTTTTAAATAGAATAAAACACCGGAAAACATGCGCCATTTAATTGAGAAGAAAATGTAAAAAAAATCTTGGTTTTAGCTATGCGGACATGTACAGTCAATATTTTCTCTTAATTACCGAAAAATCCCGATATTCATACATATTTCAAATCTATATTCAGTGTAATAACATTTAATTCATTGACAAATATTTAAAGCTGACGTGTCTATTAAATATGTCTGTCCTTATAAGTAATTGCATTGCCAACAAGAGGATAGTACACAGCTAGCATTGTTTGACTTTAGTACGGATAATTCCTGTAGTTGTAATATAACTTGTGTACTAGTCGTCTAGCGTATTTATTTTAATTATAGAAGAAACATCTACATTTTTTTTTTAGACAAGGCGGGTGAAACATTCACTGGGTTTATTCTTGACTTACACAAAAACAGTATGGGTTAACATATGTATTGATTGTTCTATGGACACTGACAGACAAGCCTATTATTTTTCATTTGTAATACAAACGTTTTAAATACAAATAAATTTACTCAGTACAAAATGCGCATAAATCCACAAAATACATATAAATCAATTTATTCTGAACACAAAATCCGCGTATAGCATTAATGAATCGTGCGCAGAAATAGCGAAGTACACACAACCCAGTAACAAAGTAATTAGCGAGTCGTTCGTCTAAATGGAAATATTAATCGCAAGACGTCCCTATAACACCATCCTACACAAACCACTTCGGAAGATCAACCAACCACATGTGGCAGGTAGACCCGAAAAGCGTTAACCGATTTTCTTAATTATAACGTTATAACCGCCCTGGGTTTGCGTGCAACTGATTCGTAAGCGTGCTCCTTTCCCCGGTTTTCCATGCCTTGCCACCACGTGTTAATCCAAGCCGACTCCTCCCCGACGAGATAGCCTACAATCAACATCAGCAATACCGCCGATTCAAGGTGGTCGCGAACATGATTCCGTATTAATAAAGCATTCATATATTGCATGACGCGCGTGGCTCTCCGCACAACTTGGGTGGCGCACTCGTGAGTACTCGGCAATTTTCGGAATCTTCGGGAAATTATATTTTTTTGATAAGTAATATGTTCTGGCTGTGGATTGATAGATTTAATCACTTGAGATGTTTGCCATAGTCTGCAATCCAGATGGAAATTGAGAGAAAATAATCCCCGAAATTCATCCGCTTATTTTCAATACGTCCCTTCCTGCAAGGCCTGAGGCCGCAAGCCTTGGCGTAAATGGCAGTAGGAAAACTCGGATAATTTGTTTAAATGACAAAAATCGCGGTTTACGCGTAAGCATCTGTTAAACATACACCATATAATCTGAGCGAGCCCGCCCCTGGAGGTACGAGAAGTGAACGAGACTTTGAATGAGCCGGCGATTTACGCCATGTCCGGTGTCCATCCGCCCACCGTGTGGGTCCAGAAATATGGAACTACTTAGCCAAGGAAAAGCACCAATTTGGCGTCCTAAAGGGAGATATGTTTGTGATTTCTTTGCATTCCCCAAAAGAATTGAGGGAGCGTTGATTATTTGGACTTGAGAGTCAATTTTCCCGTGTGTATGAGAAATGTGGCTCATATTTCAACATATGAAGAGCATTATCCTTCAAATCATGATACATGTTATAATCAAATCAGTGTCAGGATATTAAGTTGTCAATGTCTCGCTGAAATACTCTATAGTTTGTATCCTGTTTCACTACAGCCACTTTCACGTTTCGTTTGTTGACCTCGCATATGCATATAACCATACTCAATACTCCCATTGCCCGACGCATCTCGGAGGTAATTCATTATTGTAACTTAACATTTTCAGAATTTCTACTTTCAGAATTATGTCAGGGTTTTTAACTAATAAGTGAAATGTAAAATACTTATTAACATACGTATATCTACTGAAATATATTTCTAAAATAAAAGTTAATCAATTCTTATTTGGCCTCGTCCACTTTGTTTATTTATTTTCAGACTTCCGTCAAAGAATATTACAATATGTATAGGGCCAGACAGACAGACAGACAGACAGAGAGACGTAACTTTGCGTTACCTTCTTGAAATGCCACCCACGGTACACGTCAGCTAGTACCCACTTATCAATAGGACTTATAATTACAACTGTATGTCTTGTGATATTTATTATAATTTGTATGATATCGTCGTATTGCCAATACAATTGGCTACACCATCGTCGAAACACGGCCATTATGCCTATTTAACATCCGTCAACGACTCTGGCATACGTGCTTATTTGGAACTCCGTTTTTGTCCCCCGATGTTTGGATGAATATTTCTTAATATAATTAAAATAGCAACCAATCAGAGAGCTTCTCTGAGTTTAGATCCAAAAGAAACGCAGTTGGGCAGTACAATTACGGCAAATTGGTAGAATATAACGAATCATTTTGTTAAATAAATGTGATGATTACATGCAGAAAATATCGTATTTATGTGAAGCCCAATATGTTTAGATAAGAGTGAAAATAATTTCATGAACAATTGTATTTCTTCTCAATCAACCACTTAACACCCCCACCTCCACCCAACCCCCACCCCAAGAAATTATGTTCGTCTGAGACTGAGGTGAGTCTATATTTGTAGTATATCAGCCTATGAGTATCTATGAGTAACTATAGTATCTATGAGTATCTATGAGTATCTATGAGTATTTATAGTAAATATGAGTATATATGAGTATCTATGAGTATCTATGAGTATCTATAGTGTCTATGAGTATCTATAGTATTCACACTAGTGAGTTTATTTGTTTGAAACAGCTTGATAGCCCAAACAAAGCGTAGCGAGCTTTCGGCTGCCTTAGGGCAATGCACCTGTACGAACTAGTATCGCGGGTTTAGAGGACTGCCCAATCGCAGTAGGCTACTATTCAGCACAGACGAATCGGTAAATTAATGCGCATAGACATCGTGGTACTTTGTGCCGCCATTACATGGGAACTTAGCATTGAGTACCCGAATGAGCGAGTATTGTGAAATCAAACGGCAGCTTACACAAAATCAAAATAAATTAAAAGTAATCTCATTGGTATCGCAATACAGCAAGAGGATCTACATGTATAACAACTATAAGTACATTTTGGGGTGTAGTTTAAACCATTTTATATCCATTGGTAAAAGTTGATGTTTTAGTCTTTAGTTCCTATCAAAGACGTTAGAAACAATCTTTACAAAAATACACAAAATAACAATCATAAAATTAAAATTATACGGACAGTGCCATCTGTAGAGTTTTTATCGCCATCATACCGGATGCAAACAATTTCCTTGTTATTCATCAGATATAGATAGCGATAGCGTACAGACAGTGTGCCTTCGTCATAGCCTGTAACAGACAATACATATATGGTATGATGTCAATAACGCATGTCAATGGCATGTGCTATAACTAATTGTCTGTTACAGGATATGACGAAGACACACTGTCTGTACGCTATCGGTAAAGATATTGACAAATTTTAACACCCACGTTTTAGCACCGGAAATTTTGATACATAAGTGTAATAAAATACGGTTTCCTGGTGTCTACTGAACAACAATTAATATTTTCAAGTGGGGTTTTGGTTTTAAAACGTAGGCACAACAAAGTACAATTTCCTGATAGCAAATCAAAAACAAAAAACACCAAACAATAACAAACAAAACAAACAAAAACACACACAATGTTATCTAGTGTGGTCTACGGGTGTGCTCTCCGAATCTTTCAAATGTGGTCCTGGGGTATGCTCCCCAAACATTTCGAAATGTAGGCATAACATGTCTAGTATCTGTTGCGGTCTCGGTGGAATGTTCCCCGAAAATTCGAAATGTAGGTATTATAAAATGAAGGTTCCTGGCTTCGGCAAATATTTCTTTTAGTACCCAAGTTTTGTCACCGGAAATCTTTAATTGTAGGCGTAAAGAAAAACACATAAGCTACCTACTAGGGCCTGGAAGCGGCCCAGTAATTTTGAAATACCCGCCCCGAGATTACGAAACATTTTGAGTACGATTTCATGCTCAGGCTCAGATTTCATATGGAGACATGTGAACAAAACCTTGAGTTGAGCATGAAATCGTACTCAAGAAAGTTTCGTAATCTCGGGGCCAGGTATAAAGAGAAGCGATTTTCTTTGCATCAAAAAATGTTCCTGGACGTTGCTTTTTCCTTAATGTAGGCATAATGAAATGTGCTTTCGTGATGCCTGCACAAAGAAAATGGCATTTTTACATTGAAGTTGTCTGAAGTGATATATACTATAATTATTCACAAAGTCTTGAGAGTGGGGTCTGTAGGATCTATCCTGGAAATGTTGAAGACTAAGTTTACATGCATGCTGTTTCCTGTAATCTCTAAAGAGAAATTGTCATTTTTGAGCTGATGCCTTTGAATATTAGAGATACTGTAGATTATTCATTTCTAATTAGACCTAATTTATATATAATAACCAATATCGTTAATATCCTAGAATAATGGTAGAATTAATATTTATTTAGTTTCGTTGTGCTCTCGCTTTATTCAGACTCTTAAATCAGACTGACCCGCGAAACCCCTCGACCTACCGGGGAATTTCACTCGTCGCCATTCTATGTAATGTATATTGTTATATAATAAACTCTAGACTCAGTGATTGGTGTGAGAAAAACAACATATTATCAGAAGAGCAAAATGGATTCAGAAAGAAACGCAGCTATTTGGATCATATATACAGTATCACTAGTATTATTAGAAACAGGAAACGCGCTAAACAGTCTACTGACACTATAAACACAAAGTTGTCATTTCATTGTCATGGCGACAACTTTTGGGTTGTCAAGATGATTTTCAACAATCTTGGTTGTCGCATTCTGAACTCTTGACAATCTCTCTAGTCGAATGTGACAATTGTTGTTGTCATTTTGGCAACCCATGGTTGTCAATAACATAGAAATATTTGCTTGACTATTATTATTGTCAAGTCATTGTCATGAATGACAACTTTATAGTTGCCAACCAAAAGAAATAACAGTATTCAAATATTCCTTTTCCTTGCAAACATATTGAGCAACGATTTATTTATTAACGTTTAAAAAAAAAAATACCAACAAATATTGACTCATATCTGATGTTATGATAACATTTAATCAATGATCTTTTATATATTCTATATAGGCCACTATAATACGAGATATAAATATATTTTTAAAAAAGCTTAGAGCTGGGAGGGTGCGATCGCGAACATTTGACTAATGTTAGAATTATACAGAAACCACACGCACTTTTGGTTCTCTCTTCTTAATACAATAAATCTACAATATATTTTGTGACAACCTTTGTTGTCAGTTTGATATTATGGTTGTCGGAAATTACGTGACTGACATGCGCCTCTCGAAACGACGCCGCAACCTCGGCATAGATTAGAGTAAAACGCAGCGCTTCTGATCTTCGTTCATCAATATGAATTAGTATAATAACGTGAGTGACCCATTGCGAAATACAATGATAGACATGCCATTATAAATCTTTATCTAAATTTGCATGGTTTAAATATAAATAGTAGATTATTGTAATAGATTTTAAAAACATTTGATGTTATTATCAAGCACAACTTAATCTATTAATGTGTGTTACAGTTGTTCTTGATATTTCAGTAACAGTATTACATTATATAATACGGTTCAGACCGGTGTACAGCTAGCTGATCAGCTGCCGGTGTACAAAGCGTTAGTCCGATCGGCTAACATCAACAGCTGATGTGGTGCCCATACAAATCTTTACAAATCCAGTACTCTTATTGCTTTATTACTCTGACTCTGAGATGCATAGCTATTTTATTCAATTTTATATTCAGTACCTCTCAGGTCAACAAACTGGATTGGCCGGCAACATACAATCCACCAGCCAGTCTCCCCGATGCTGCGTCAACTCTCAACAACCAAAGAGTTATGTCTACGTCTACAATGATGTGTCCATGAACTATACAGTGTGAATATCCTTTTGGTAAATTTAAGTTGCAGACTTATGACAATTATAGACTATATCAGTGATCTAAATTAAGCCTACCCAGAGGTCATTGTCCCACAAAATTTACAGTGGGCACTCACCACTGCTGGCTCAGATTTAACAGATGATTAATGATTTATAATTAAGATACACTCTGCAAACCTTTCCCTTGCTTACATTTGACAACACTGACAAACACATGCATGGTTAGTAATATGTAAACGGTATGACATAATATAGTTATATTACAAAATCATTCTTTCACAGTATTGAGAAAGAACTTTTGAACACATACGCGCAGGATCACACATACACCAAGAAATAACGTGATGTCGATGGATTTTTACATTTCTTTTGAGATCATTGATTGACGAACCTCATGTGTCCAAATGTCATTGGTGTTCGAATATGTAAAGCACAGTTTCGTGAGAGAACGGCATCGCTCCACATATTTATCAAAAGTGTGAAGTGAAATAGTAATACATTAAATAGACTGTACTAAATTTGAGTGAACTGCGTGAAATATGTTTTTGAGTAACGGTACCAAACAAAGGTTTGTAACATTACCTGCAAGACTATACGGAGGAATCTCTTAATTCTTAATTACACCATCAAGCTTCATGTATATTGTATACAGATCAAAATTATTAGGGAAATGAAAATGAAATTCGAGAGAGAGAGAGAGAGAGGGGGGAGAGAGAGAGAGAGAGAGAAATATAACATTATCACATTTGCAACATATGTCATTGAGTTTGAAATGTAACTTCCACAATGAATGTGTTCACGCGTGAGAAAAAGTATGAATGCTTAAAATCTGAGCAAAATATTTATACTGAAAGTAAAAGGTAGACTGAAGGTAGACATTTTTTTCAGGGGCATAGTGGGCATAGAATCTAATGCACATAGCTTGCTGGCGTTAAGGTTAACAATTGTCAGTACCTCAGTCTCATTTCAAGTGATCGGTTCGAAAGTGCTGAGTTGGGGCATAGTTTAACAAGAGGATTCCAACAGTGTTTATGCTGTTTCCATTTTCGGGCTATGAAAATAATGAAAAAGACATTTTAAAGTATATTGTAGTGAATATCACACGGTCACAATGGCCTCTCCTTCGAAAAAGACTGTCCTCTACAAATATCATATCACATTTGATAAATAATATCGATTGGTTGGTTGGTTGATTTGGGACTTAAAGCCACTTTCAAGATATTTTCACTCACATCATGGCTTGCATGCATATGTACTGCTTGTACTAGTCTGGATTTCGACCAGTTTTTTTTTTATATAGTGCTAGCTCACTTGGAGGTATATCATGCCGCAGATAGAACATGAATACACCACCCAGACACAGTATCCTGACTCCGAGCCGACCAGTCCTTTAATGCTGAGCGCTAAGCAGGGGAACAACAAGTACCATCTTTTAACGTCTTTCGGTATGACGCGACCGGGGATCGAACCCGTGACCATCCGCACTCCGAGCCACGGAGACGGCCAAATAATATCGACAGCAGTTAAAAGATGGTATTTGTTGTTCCCCTTTCGGTAGATTAATATTATTGTATACATGGATTAGAAACAGTGTGATTATCAAGTTTCAGGTAATTGGAAACAGTGTCATTATCCAGTTTCAGTTAATTGGAGTAGTGTGAGTATCCAGTTTCAGTTAATTGGAAGCAGTGTAATTATCCAGCCAATTATATAGCATAATATTAATCTACCGAAAGCAAAATAATACATCAAGAATTGATTTGTATGGTGTTATAACTCTTTGGGACGTAAGATAGTTGAAGTTGGGAGTTTCCTATTTTAAGCCTAAACTCAACAAGGCTGATGCGCATTTATGCCATCGGAAATATATAAATATGCCATTTTAACATAATTTCATTCCGTTCTTTTACATGTATATATTTGTATCTATTGGTGTCTTATAGGCCTCAGATGGCCGGGTGGTGTTTAAAAAATCTGTGTCATCATTGTTTGTAACTAATGTATTTTTATTCATCACATGACACCCTAATAAACAGTATTCTCTCTCTCTCTCTTTCTTTCTTTCTATATTATATGTACAGCAAACATTGGGCAACACACAGGGGGTATAAGACAGAGGGGGAGGGGAAGGTCCAGACCCCTAATAATACACACACACACCCCTCACCCCACCCCTGATCCGCCTATAATCGCTTTTTTTTTATAATAGCCTACACATGCATGCAGGAAGAGTAATAAAAAATAATAAGTACATTTGATGTGTGTTTTAAATATGTTTATTTTCATCAATACAAATGATATTTAGTTAGTTGGAATTTTCTATATGTTTCTCTCTTTGTCCCTATGATGTTCCGCACTCAGTGTTACAAACTAGAGACGGTAGCCTTATCATATCACTACAACCTTTCGGCGTGTCTTGTGCACGTGCCAGTGGATTGAGATATAAGCTTCTCTCATGTGGGACACTTTTCCGTGGGTAAACATCTTTCCGGAAAAGAGCTCTTCACGAAAGAAGTCAGAAATCGAACATCAAACACCTTGTCCTATTTTCGATCAGGTGGCCACCCGCTGAGAAAGCTACGCTAACTGAATGTTTAGATGTGTTCAGATCAAAAAAGGTCGCCGTTTGGGGAAAGAACTTATCAATTTCCCATATTATTTTCCGGTATGCACGTGCAGGGATTGGGAAAAACCGATCGCGATGTATTCCATACGGTCTGT
This sequence comes from Lepetodrilus schrolli, assembly GCA_032361225.1. Lineage (NCBI taxonomy): Eukaryota > Metazoa > Mollusca > Gastropoda > Lepetellida > Lepetodrilidae > Lepetodrilus > Lepetodrilus schrolli. The sequence continues at coordinate 6,135 of JAUTBT010061586.1, read as the reverse complement.
AGCCCGAGGTGGTCAAAGTATAAGAACCGCTTCTCAAAGAAAGACACGTGAAAGGGTGTTACAATGGAATGATCAAAAGAACGGTGTTGACACGTAAATGGGACTAGCGGAAGTGTTATGTATTTGATATGGTGTTAAGACGGCGGTTATAGACGTTACGCTGGAACAGGGAACGTCTGCGAGGCTTCAAAATAATTATTACGAATATTATGTCAAGGTCCACCGGCCACGTGGAAGCGCGTATCTGTATGCAATTTTCCGCCGCCGTGGTTTGCTTACATTACGGAGTCCACCGAAGACGTTTGTAGTGCTTCCGGGGTCAGTAATAGACAAAGACTTCAGAGAGATTATCAATTAATATAAGTCTTTGACATATACATTAAAGATATAGGCTGAACTCACTTCGAATTTGAAAGTCGTCAATCTTTATCATTGTGAGTTGCCTAATTCCGCAATTTAAGAATTACAATAGTTCGACGCATTCCCATGCAAAGATCGGAACTATCCGTCATAAATAACAAACTCATTTGATATTGACCAAGTATAAAGTTCGAACCCCTTTATCAAGTCCACATTCAATATCAGCAAAGTAAGATACGTTACTGAATCGATCGGAGCCGGAGACAAATGGTCAAATAAATTAAGTTTGAGTAAGATTTTCAGATCAATTTAATTTGCTTATAACATTTAAGTATCCAAGAATTAATTCCTCTGGCCTCGGTGTCAAGCAAAATATGAGTTGTTAGCTTCCTCGTAAATATTACAAGAAACGTATATGTTGGATTAATTAGGTCCTAAAGATAAGCAAATATGAACGGCAAAGATATTGAAGAGGCATGCCTAATTGTTCATTATTACACTAGCGGTTTGATATCACCCATGTCATAACTGGTCTGAGTTATCTAACTAGTGCCAATACCACTTTTTCCGCTATATCTATGTGGTGGTACTACTTTTATCTTTTGTGAATGGTTACGTGGTCACAATAAGATAACGTCACAAGTGACGTCACGTGAACTAGCAGATGACGTCGACCGTGCCAGGATGTCAACATCGCACGTCGGCAAGTTACATGATCAAGTTTTGAATTACTTTATAAACACTAGCACAATTTATTCTTACTAAAACAAGTTTGAATTCACCATTCCTTGATTATTTGAAAGTCGTATTTCGTTTGAATCCAAAGGAATATGTATTTGCAAATACGCTTGAAAATGGGTGTCGGGTCGAGCCTTTGTACTCATATTATTGTATGTTTATGGGCATGTTCTGTGTAGTCTAAACTGATGGTAAACACAGTGTAATCAAGTTATTTTCATGTCAGGGTTGCTAGTGTAATAAATAAAATGCTAAACTTGCTTACGTCAGATACCAAAACATTCACTCGTTTATTAAAATTGGTACCACACGGTAGCTCGTTTAGTATTCTCTATTTATGGAATTAAAGATCGAAAACAATGTCTACATCGTCTTTAAAACAGTTCAGGTTAATTTTATCTGCATTAATTTCCTCGGTCGTCTGTGATGACGTATAGGCTTAGGCTTAGGGTTAGGGTTAGGGTTTTCTGGTTGTATCCCTAAATTATAGTTATTTGCAATGTATCCTTCTTAATAGCTAGTATATGAAGAAGATATTTTAAAAACTAAGATACTAAACAAATTGACAATAGGATGTAGTATGCGAGTTAGATTTCTCAAAGGTTTTATTATCCACCTTTAATCCAGTATATTGAGTAAAATCGCTATGTAATTACGTTAAGTTAATTTGCATAAACAACCAATGAATGATCAACATCAATTTTCATAGATCCCTATTTTAAACAGAAACGCGATAGTTTTCATATTATCTTGTGAAAAATAGTTGTCAGATTATATCTATTTCGTAAATAAATTAAGTGTGTTTGTGACTTTGCGAACCATGCTATCGGTGGATACTAATTTGGTATAAGTAACGATTGATTGCTGGATTTTGCAATGGTGCCTAAGGTCGTAAAAATTGGTATTTTAAAAATAGGCATTAGTCATTATGGCAGAAGTGCGTTAAACAACAATTTAACATTTAACATAACAGTATATTCACCACTTAACCACCGGGTGCCTAATATAATTGTAGCTCGAGTGGTGTTAGAAAGTGACAATCATGAGCAACAAGGGTATTTTATTTTTATTTTCATAATTTCTTTCTCTAAAAATAATAATGTACTAAGTTTAAAATGTCTCTAAAGACTGAAAGGACATTGGACGCACTAATTTTCAAGCGGCAGCCCATCCTCCGCGCTATGCAGCTACACGAAATACCCTGACGTTATAACATACATGAGGAAATCATTGCGAGTCGTTAGCCCGTCGTGGATGTCAGCGTGTTATCACAGCGGACTTCCATATATTTTGAGAGAGCTCGAGTGTTGACAACCCGGACATTACCGACATTTGCCGTGCAAAAACCGCCTATTATTCTCCGTGTATTTATCAACAAACTACGATCATCCGAACTCCCACAGTAATAGGGTGTTAACTAAAGATCACTAAAGGTCTCGGCGGACATCGTCGGATCGCAGCGTCATCACGCGAGAGAAAGCGAGATGATGCGCTAACAAGCCTGACTCTGTTGACTGTCCACCAGATGGCACAAGTTGCACCGGAAGTGCGTGTCAGTATGACAATATATTTGTAAATATTTGAATATAATAACTGATATTCATATCATTATGGAGGCTTCCTCATTATTGGGCCTAATATTAGGATTATGTTTATTGTAGTTCATTTACAGTATCATTAATTCGCTACCAATCTGCAGCTGATCTGTGCCTGTGTATAAATAATGTATATCACATTTATAAATATTTTCGTATTTTTGTCACAAAGGTAAATTGTGCACGTCCGTTGTAGGTTCATTCTAATCAGCATAATGATACCACATACAGGCCTACGCATCGTATCATAATTTTTATTTATAAAACAAATATAATACAAATTGTATTTGGGCAATATTTTCAAAACGTACAGATGACTTTGCAATAATTACGGTATCAGAGTAGCAGAGCTATACAGCATAGCATGCACTTTGATTGAAAGTCTATAGTACTTCAGTACAGGAAGTCCAAACATATGACCATCCTTGAAACCCAAGCCATTATGTCTATTTAACATCCGTAAAATGTTATATTCGCATAATGGCCAGTGACTCGAGGATGACATATGACTTGCAAGTCTATAGTAGCATATCCGTGCACGAAGTTCAAACGTACAGCTAGCATTATAGCATTTGTATTAAACTAATGCATAGACATGGCAGACAATACTAGGACCCAAACATTATATTACTAAAGCACTGACGCAACAATTAACGACACATTGTGCATTGTAGATATACATTGGCATAGTAAATACTTTGAAGATGTCACATTCTAGAAAACTTCACAACTCATTTAAAAATAGTAATAATCGATTTCCTAATCGATACGTTAATAGTCATCCACGTGTATAACTGTCCCATTGAATTAAAACGTAATTTAGCAAGTAAAAGTTTATTCGTAATCGCTTCCAATCTGTAAAATTCGTAGCGACGAAAATTGGACATGACATCCGAAAACACTGTTCAACGCCGTTACGTTTAAACGAGGCGTTCATTCGCGTGGATAGCGATGGAACTGGCAACTGCTTTGAGATTTGAGACGGGCTCTTAAAGAAATATACCGAGATAAGCCTTAAAAGCAACTCGAAAGCATCCTGGAAGCGAAACCTGTCCGGAATACGCTCAACGAACGCGTGCAAATTGATTAAATGAAGAGTTATTTTTTTTCTCAACACCGTGTAACCAAAACCTTCCGCAAAGGTTTTTGTGAAAGCGAGTTTTTTTCCAACTAAAAAGCAAATTGTTTTGAAAAGAAAATTATTTAGCAACACGTTAGCTCCGTAATTGAAATAAACCACTGGGCTGTTTGTTCAACGTTGCTAACGACGGCTTTAAATTTCCGTCGGTTGTTAGTTTTTTTTTAAATGTTGTTCTCTTTTCGACAATAGAAACGCGTTGACATCTTACGTACTTGTGTAGGTTTGGACAAGATACACTATATGTCTAATGTATTCGCTACACGCTGGCTTCTGTAGCCAGTTGGAAGCGGAACGCAATAATTCCTTTTAAATCATTAACCTTCATGAGCCTACGTGTTGTTGGAAGAAACACAAAAAACAGCCTGCTCGAGAATTCAATAGCTTTAACAAGCTAATCTTCTGGAATTGGCAAAAGACAAAGATTTTCTTAACTTTCGAGGTCTTTTTGAGCGACACATTACCCTGTAACCCGTGTAACGAGACACGCTCTGCTGACACTTCAAACGAACCGGTTTCAAATCAGACACACGTGTGGCATTCAACTCCGTCACGATAATACTGTCATCATAAAACGATTCAGTTTCAAATCAGATAGACGTGTGACATTCAACGACTGTCATCATTAATTAAACAAACATATTTCAATTCAATTCAACTGTATTCATTTAAAGGCATACAATCACAGATTAAGTTGTCGTTTTGGACCGAATTGGAGTTTTAAAAAAATGCAAAGTACATGCACTTAACATTTTTACCTCCTAATATATTTTCACCGCTGTAGGATAGGTACAATTCTATTGCAGTTTACATTTTCGGTAAAACCCGATTAATCAGTTGGTATTGTATTATAATATCTCAATTTTCTATAGTTTAATAGACTAAGTGGGATAACTATAATCAATTAACATGGTCAAAATACGACTACTGGTACCAAAGAAGCTACTAGCTATAAATATTTTAAAATAATAAAATATGAATATATTGAAAACCAGTGGGATATGCGGAAAATGTAGCTGGCTACCCAATATACTTGTGTAGACACATCAAATGTACATACTTTCATGTAAAAATACCTTTGACCAAGGGCATATGTAAACAAACCCGTGAGTGTGTGCCTTTAATCAGTCACAGGGGTACACTGTACACACGTGTTATAACATATGAATAAATCAGTTGCACAGACAGGCTCTCAAATATTTGCTAAGCTTAATTTTAACGGGCGATGACTGTGAAGAGTATAATTGTTGTAACGTGTGATAATTTGCATTTTTCCTGTAATAATATTTGATGAAATATTCAAATCAGACAGACCCACGTGCCATGCTTAACGCTGTCATCATAGACAATAGATAATACAGTCTGTGAATTAAGCATTATTCGGTAAGGATAGCACAGTGGTAGCGCATCAGACCATAAACCCAAAGGGTCGAGTTTTAATTTTGTCAAAAGTGCCGGAATTGTATCCGTATAATGTCTATATGAATGTGTTTCCGACATGAACAAACACGTATTTCCGTCTGTGGTGAAATCATTTCTACAACATACTAATCAGAACATATTACAAATTAATTAGAATAGAACACGTGCACGTGCATAACACAAACCATACTGGGAAGTTATCATTATTGCTTCATTGATCGTACATACAACGCCAACATAACCAGATTACGGTTACGGGAAATGGAATTAAACGCTTAAATCGTTCTCGCCTATGTTAATAAACGTTTACGTTCACATGCCATCGTTTGGTCAGCCAATAGTATATACAATTCTCTGTGATTTATTTGATAGCATGTCCCATCCCTACCCTTTATGATTATATAGATAATATCCCATACTTGTACAGTCTTTGTAGCTGTTTACACAATTAATACAGTAATTCATTTGATCAATGTATGATTTCCCAAAATGCAATAATTGCTAATCAAATATTGATATTGATTAACGGAGCATAGTTGTTTTCACGTGAATGTGGCGATTGTAGTCGTCATTAACTTAAAACAATTCTTATAAGTGATCTGTTATAGCATCTGGTGAGACTTACATAAACAATCGATAAATTATCTTCTCTGTCTGTCTGTCTGTCTCTGTCTCTCTCTCTCTCTCTCTCTCTCTCTCTCTCTCTCTCTCTCTCTCTCTCTCTTCTCTCTCTCTCTCTCTCTCTATCTCTCTCTCTCTCTTTCTGTCTCTCTCTCTCTCGGGGCTGGGTACCGTCTCTCTCTCTCTCTCTTTCTCTCTCTCTCTCTATCTCTCCCTCCCTCCCTCCCTCCCTCCCTCCCTCCCTCCCCCCTCTCTCTCTAT
>JAUTBT010061575.1:0-14680 GCA_032361225.1 Lepetodrilus schrolli | reverse complement strand
GTCATCGTAAGTATTGGTGCTAGTGATGCTAGTTCAGAGATCATCGTAAGTATTGATGCTAGTGATGCTAGTTCAGATGTCATCGTAAGTATTGGTGCTAGTGATGCTAGTTCAGAGATCATCATAAGTATTGATGCTAGTGATGCTAGTTCAGAGATCATCGTAAGTATTGATGCTAGTGATGCTAGTTAAGAGATCATCATAAGTATTGATGCTAGTGATGCTAGTTCAGAGATCATCGTAAGTATTGATGCTAGTGATGCTTGTTCAGAGATCATCGTAAGTATTGATGCTAGTGATACTAGTTCAGATGTCATCGTAAGTATTGGTGCTAGTGATGCTAGTTCAGAGATCATCGTAAGTATTGATGCTAGTGATGCTAGTTCAGAGATCATCGTAAGTATTGGTGCTAGTCATGCTAGTTCAGAGAATGACCTCACTGTGGTGCAGCCTATGGTTGCCATATGTGGTCATACATTCAGTTCAACAGGGAGAAGCTTACTTAATTATAGAAATAAAATAATTCAGAAAAATATTTCAAAATTGAAATTACTTCAGAAATACTGCAAATTCATCAAAGCTTCAAGATTAAAATACACAACATAATTCTTTCACATTACTACCTTGGTTGTTTCAAACTGACATCAATTTAGAATTGAATAAACGATAATTTAAACTTTGATTGATGGTTTCTTGGAGAATTTTTCTTTCAGTTTGATGTTTTTGTTGACTTTGGACTATTAGCATTAGCAAAACCTCTGTTATTATTCAATAGATAGCAGCCAATTCAATCAGCAATGCATCCACTCTTATTAGCTGTGAATTGTTTTTTCATCAAGCATAGGCCATTCACGCACACACACACAAAAAAAGGAATTAAAAAATAAGATCAATAATCATTCTGTATTTTAAGCAGAAGAACTCTCGACAATCTCCAACAGTACTTGAATTCCTCGGTATTCAGCCAATGCAACTACACTGCAATAAACAAATGATTTTGTTTTCTGCTGTCAAGACAATTTAACAACATAATGTCTTTGATAATTACAGTATTGCAGCCAAGATTATATTTATTAGTTTTATCTTCGAATGATGGCATCTTTTAATTTTGCAGTCTCCTTTAGATTCCCGATAGAATTATGCCCTCATAAGTAGGCAATGGTGCGTGTGATTGCACCAAGAGAGCTTCATTCGCTCGCTCCCAGGGCATAGATTCCACAGTAAATTATCACTCGCTGCTTTGTCTCCAAATGAGATTTAGTCGAAGGTCGAGCCGAGTTTAAATTGTTTCCATATAAAACATAATATTATCCTTCTGGGTTGGGTTCATGGGGAATAATTCAATAATATCTTGAATTATGAAATTGGTTTAAATTCTCTGGAAATTCTATTTCTCCCTAGTGGGTATTCATGGAGATTTGCATGAATTTAGGGAATTGCTGTTTGAGATGTATTTGTGAGGAACTTAGTCAATGACTTTGTAAATACTTGTCTACAGAATTTTTGAAGATATATAATAGATACATGTAGTTGATGGGATAAGTATAAGACTGTGGTATATGTTACTGTCATTGACAAGCTAGACATTAATGTGTCTGTGTTATATTACAAGAACAGTAAGAATAACCCAAATTATTGAAAAGATATGGGATTTTGAATGACTACACAATACAACATTAAGCTGGTAGATCTCTATATAATATTTGATACATCAAGTTAAACTAGTAGATTAATGCAATATTAAAGAATATATTATCCAATTCCTCAATCACAAAAACAAGAATAACAACGGTCTCAGATATTGTGGCCTTCATTATAACTGCTATTCGATCATTATAACATCACATTCCCATCCAAGAAACATTCAATTTTCAATCATTACTAATCATTGTGTTTCTCTGTGACTAATATTGTGACATTTCCATCAGCCAAAAATAATTTCTCTGGAAGTAATGCCTTCATGCTAGCTGTCAGCTTGTTGCACAATAGTATCGTGTCATCTGAAGCGATATTTAAGTGGATCTGGCTAACACTGGCTGTGACACTGTAGTCAGGATTCCGCTGGTTCATGATTCACGGCGTCATACGTTCCAGTCTCCAGGGAAAGATTTATTTCCGACTTGATCTGAGATTTTTCTCCCGTGAGTGCCATATTGCGATGTGGGAATATGGCTGGAGATCAGTCAGTGAGCTGTCTGGTGCTGTCCTGTCATAAAACAGAAGATGGACTGATGGAGAGTAATGCAAATGGCTGCCGCGGTGCTGCTTACGTTGAGAGTGTGACATTAGAAACGGCTGCAGTGTACTGAGCGACATGAATATGTTAGGTGATAATGGCAACACATTTCCACTGAGAGTTAGTTAGCTTAAACCTGCTCAGGCATATGTTTAATTTATTGGATATATACCAATTGTATGAAATCAGAATAGGTTTGGATCTGTCTACCAGCAGGCTGCTGTTTGATGATCCTTGTATGTATAATATAGATTAATTTGGTAAAGTAAGAAGGTATGCTATTCTAGGGTTATTTAAAAGAGAATAAGTTAGTATATGTCTCAAACCATAAATATAGTTTCTATACCTTTCACACTTTGAAATGATTCTACAATGAATTTTATCTTTTGTTAATATAATTCCTGCTGTAATAGAATATTCCACAAATAGAGAGTAATTGAAGAAAAACATACATTATAAAATATTTATCTGTGTATTTAGTTTATGGATTGCCTCATGGCCAAACAAAGTAAAAAATACCATTATGAAATTATTAAATAATAAGTCTGTATCAGATGAAAGCTGTACTTTAAGAATTCCTATGAATATTGAAATGAGATGCTACATGTCATCTTGAATGAAATAGTTACCTTTCTGTGGAATTCAAAACATAAGAGGCATGAAAAAGCGTTAATTTCTCATTTATATTAGTCATGGATGTCAAGCCTCAAGGCAGAGTTGTGGGGCATAGAAATGTTCTTTGAAAAACTATGTGTGTGATGAATTATTAGGCAGTGGCTGTTGTTGGTACAACTTGTAGGAGGCCACCAGGTCGGGATTAATCTCTGGTAATGCAAATAATTAATACTCACTCTCAGCTGTTTGTAAATGTGCCCCAATGGTCCCGTGGAAAAAAATGCAATGCAGATTTAAGCATTTAATTTTCGTGACGAGAATATGGTTATATGGAGTAATTGGGAAATGAAGTCGCATGCTGATGGCTGTCAAAGATGGATTTGAGAATAAAATGACAGAGATTGAACTGCTATTGGATAAGGATTGAAATGTCCGATCTGTGATTTTGTAATTTAATTCAATTTTAGTGTCATTGTCAATTATCAGAATTTCTATAAATTTATATATTCCTTATAATGGTAACAATTTAGAATTGTGCAATTAAACTCAATGATTAACTAAGTGATATTAAGAGTAAACAATATTTAACTAAATATGTAATGATAGCATTACAATGGCTTCATAATTAGTGAGCAAGATGATTTGACTGGGAACTACATGACATTCTGTGGATTATTGCATAACACACAGATTACATTTTATGCACCATATTGGTATTCTTGCAGTGTGTACTTCTCCGCTCTGTTCTCATGCTGTGTTCTCATGCTGTGTTCTCATGCTGTGTTCTCTCCCACACAGACTGACCATGATCCCAGGAACCCCGCATTCATCACCACCCAGGGAGCTCTCCCACACACTGTGGCAGACTTCTGGCAGGTAACACATCACTTTACTTCACTTCACAGACATTTTATGGCTGTTTCATAAACTAACTTCAGTGTAGACATGGCAGAGTCTCTCTGTGTATTTCATCCTGCAATAGCATGTTGTCTTGTGCATAGCTCCAAATAGCCAATATTATTTTCTGCATATTTTATTTTGCTCACATTTACAATGCAAATACAGACATATTAATTAAGAAGCTGTTCAATGCATTGAAGTTTTACTTGTGAAGCTTTATATTTAAAATAACCAAGGTTTAATCAGGGATATCGATGCTTATAAGCACCACTTTCACAAAAGTGTCATAGCATCAGCATGACAGTATGTATGTCTATCCATGTGTTTCTGTCAATGTGTTAGTGTCATAGTGTGTCAGTGTGTATGTCCATGTGTTTGTCAATGTGTTGGTGTCACACATTGTGTCATTGTGTCTGTCCGTGTGTCCACAGATGGTATGGGAGCAGGGCAGCGTAGTCATCGTGATGTTGACCAAGTTGACGGAGAACGGAACGGCCATGTGTCACCGCTACTGGCCAGAAGAGGGCAGTGACCTGTACCACATCTACGAGGTGAGCACTGGGAGGGCAACTATTTGCACCTCCATCAGAGAGGGCAATATATGTATGTGTCACATCATTGGGAGGGCAATATATGTATGTGTCACATCATTGGGTGGGCAATATATGTATGTGTCACATTGGGAGGGCAATATATGTATGTGTCACATCATTGGGAGGGCAATATATGTATGTATGTGTCACATCATTGGGAGGGCAATATATGTATGTGTCACATCATTGGGAGGGCAATATATGTATGTGTCGCATCATTGGGAAGGCAATATATGTATGTGCCACATCATTGGGAGGGCAATGTTCGTAACATATTCATCCCTGATTTTTGTCTCTGAATATAGAGTTACTTCCTTGGTTGAATGCACTCAATCAGCAGATGATTTATGTAAATACTGTCTATACTGTGACATTTACAATACTTTACTAGAAACCTTAAACTGTCCAATGAATTGCTACATGAGATAGATGCCCAGTCAGACATCTGCAATGATGGCTACTCCTGTGTTCAGGTCCACCTTGTCTCGGAGCACATCTGGTGCGACGACTACCTGGTCAGGAGTTTGTACCTGAAGAACCTGCAGACTAACGAGACTCGGACAGTCACACAGTTCCACTTCCTCACCTGGCCAAACCTGGGTGTTCCCGGGTCCATCAAGGCTCTCCTGGATTTCCGCAGGTAATGTAGTCTGTACTGCAGCTCTCTGTCAGAGATATAGCATACATCTGCCTTCGTAGCTCTATTTATGCTGTGCTTCAAACCATGAGCCCAACCAACATCAAACTTAATGAGAGCATTGATGAATTTCACTGTCACAAATGCAACATAGGATGGAAAATCAATACTAATTGTATTTATATCTAGGTATTAAAGGTATTAACTTGACTAATGAGCTATAATTCAAATAATTAAGTCTGTTTTCATATAATGATAAATTACACATATTACACAATTAGTATCAAACGTGAAAACCATAATGGTATAGATTTATATTTTTGTGGTAATTCGTGTTCTTTTTCGTTTGATATTGACCATTTCTCATACTCCCAAGTATGGAAGGCTTAGTATGTGCTACAGGCTACAACTGAAGCCCACAAAGTAGTTCAGTCAGACCCTGGTTTTGTGAATCCTTACTACATTTCATTTTATTTAGACCGAATTAGCAAATAATACTTTAGGCAATAATATGTGAATCCTCTCAAACTTAGTATGCAGCAGAAAGAGTATGATCTTAATATATAACATGATAGATGACGCATTATGGATCGTGGTACTAACAGACAAAACTTATTGAAGTTCTTACTAGCAAGTCACTTGTAAGAGTGCTGCTCTCTGCATAACATGGGGCAGGCCCTGAGATTACGAAACTTGTTGAGCACGATTTCATGCTCAAGCTCAAATTTAATATGGGGATTTGTGAACAAAACTTTGAGTTGAGCATGAAATCGTACTCAAAAAGCTTTCGTAATCTCAGGGCCTAGATGTAAGGTCTACTAGAAGGTTTAGTTGAAAGGAAGGACACTGGATGTCTGTCTGGAGGATAGTTCCATTTGACAGCTGCATCATTGAGGGGTCAGCCGTACTTCTTTTGATCACAGATAAAAGCCAGACTTTTGTCCAGGAACTAGAAAGACCATGGTGATATTTTCCGATCAAATACTGGTCATCGACAATGAGCTGCTTGAGAATTGTAAAATTGAGAAATGTAAATTATTGTACTTTCATGTTTTGCATAACTTGGACATTGGACATTGTACTACGAGTATCAACTATGACTTGTGAAACAACACAAGCATCACAAACATATGGGGGTTCATCAATGCTAAACATTGGTGCCAGATTTAAAGTCTTATGTTTCTATTATAAGAGTAGTGTCTGCTTTGACATCAAGATAGGTACAAGATTACCAATCCAGATTGCTTTTGACATTGGCTGTTGACCCAGACATTTTACTTTAAGTTAAGACATTGTTTTCCATTTTCATTGTCTATAAAATTGTCACAATTCAATATAGCCTATAGCAGGGGGTTGTAGATTTTCAATATTGTAGTGATGCTGCTTGTCAATTGCATGCTGCTCAAGACGGTACTAGAATGCCATTATCATCAGTTTAGGATCCAATTTTAATTAGATTGCTAGCTGGTTGTCCACTCAGTTTAGTGTTCTAGACATTATGCTCAAAGAATGCTGTCATTGTATTAGTGATTCTATGGAGATTGAAATATTCTGATTTTGGTATATTCTTAGACAGTTTGACATATAATTATTCAAATAGTTTAGTTTCAACTAACAGTGGTCTCAGTTTCTTAATGATGCTATATAGTACTTTCTGTCATTGATGTCAAAGGTTCCTATAACCTCCATCTAAGATGCAGACATTCCATTGGTAATCATGCAACAATGAACGTTTTACGTTGATTGTTCTAGACAGTTTAAATATGCTTCTTATTGCTAATTGAATTGTATGATTGCTGCTGCTATTGCTAGTCCTTTTACGCAAACAGCTTTCATATATCTAAGTCATTGATGCTAATAGTTCCTAGCATATTAATCAGCTTGAGGAATTGCTGGTTGCTGCTTCTCTAACATTAATACACCTAATCCTGACTTGCTACTCTCTGCTAATTTCCCAGGCAGCTTTTGTGATTTAGCAATTGTACTTTAAACAAATTGCATAGTCACAAAAGTGATCGGGGAGTTGGTCCTGCTACTAACAGCCTGGTGATTGGGGAAATATTCCTACTTCTAACAACAGCCTGGTGATTTGGAGAGTTGGTTCTGCTACTAACAACAGTATGGTGATTGGGGAAATATTCCTGCTTCTAACAAGAAACTGGTGATTTGGAGAGTTGGTTCTGCTACTAACAACAATCCGGTGATTGGGGAAATATTCCTGCTTCTAACAAGAACCTGGTGATTTGGAGAGTTGGTTCTGCTACTAACAACAATCTGGTGATTGGGGAAATATTCCTGCTTCTAACAACAGCCTGGTGATTTGGAGAGTTGGTCCTGCTTCTAACAACAGCCTGGTGATTTGGAGAGTTGGTCCTGCTACTTGTGATTGAAGAGTTGGTCCTCACATTACTAACATCATCTTTGATATGTAGGAGGCAATCCGGCAACAATAACTGTCATAGTCTAAGAGATTGTCCTGCTACTGTCAAGAGCTTAGCTAGAATTCTGAGAGTTGGCCTTGCTATTAGGCCAGTTTGTGGTAAATTCCATGTTGGAACTGAAATGGTTAATCATTATCTAGCAAGTCAAAAACGGTTGGAGATAAATTAGCATGTGGTGTAGGGTGACTATAGACTGTATGTATTCTGATTATACAAGCTTCCCACAGCATGTTTTTTGTCTCCATGTCTGGTAGTCCTACATAGCTGTTATACAATGTAGCACAATATTGTATAACAGCTATGCAGGATTACAAGGGCATATGAAGAAATAGGATATGTAGAAGAAAAAAATCAGCAATGTTGTAATAAAATAGTCAAGAGTTCATCCACATATTGGAACAGGCCAGCACTGTACATTAGTGATGTATGAGTGGTTTAATGGATCTTAATATTTCAACAATTAAAAAAGTATTATATACAATTCTATTTAGCACTTAGATAGTTTTTAACCAAACCTAACTAACAAATTCAAACTGTTATTTGTACATTAATATGAGGTTGAATTGCCTTAAAAGACGAAGTATTCTCATTGAAATTGCTTCCACCTCCAATAAACATATCGAACCAGACATTAATTGGATTGGTGAGATTTCCGCACTTTAGTTTTGCGTTCACAGTATGCCACCTGCCAATCATGAGCCAACCACCTGCCAACCAGGAACCAACTAGTATTGCGTAACCCTCACTAGTCTCTTTTCTCATTAGCTAGCACAGAATTACATGATTCTAAATTAGCAATCAGATTTGTAAAACATAGATTTTCTGCACTCCCGCTTTTCTAATGTTTCAAGATTTTCCATTTCCGAAATCTCCTGGCTATGACAAGAATTTATCCCAGGTTGCAATCTCCTCCATTATATGTGAACTTGCTGTTGGCTGTTAGACAGGAATAGTAATAGTCTGAAATGGCAGCCTCCCAATTGAGGTTCTCGATTTCCTTCCTTATTCCTGGGAATGGCTATAACTCTACATTAGCTGCAGCTCCTACAATGCTGCCAGATTGCTCTGTTCTGGCTGCAGGAATGAAAGGTATTAGGAGTAATCTGACCCTGTTGAACACAGAAACATTATATGTGAAACAGAATCTAGCTCAGAGAAGGAAACATTGAATACTGACTGCTTCAAGACTGATATGCAGATCAATGACCTGATAAGTGATGTTCTACTGAAGTTGATTCTATTCCTGTGTTGTTAAAAACTAAGATGTTTTAAAATATAGAGATGAAATATAAGAGTATGATGGCTATTTGATCTTATTTGGTGATATTGACAGAAGTATTAGTATTGATACTGGTTTTATCATTTCACGGCCAGTCTTGTGAATATGATAGTGACTTTGCCCATAAACAGTAAAATTTTCATAACACATCTCAATTTACATGGATCTTTATCATGGAAAACAATCTCTATCTTTGTAAAGTGTAATATTGCATTTCATTTAACATTTGTGAACAGAAATCAATGCAGAAACTAATGACAACTTTTAGTTTAGATGTCTAATTAATGAAATTAGCATACTGGCTATTTATAATTAGTAAAATTAATTAATATCATATTCTATTATTATTCTCAAATTCCTTGTTGTTATAGTTTACCTATGATCATGTTCATTTTAAATACTGCACACATTTAAAACAAAACCAGAGCTACATATTTAGCATAAACTTATTTTTATTGTCATAATTTTGAAATAGCAATATTGCATATTAATTGCAATAATTTTTAATTAGAATATGTTAGTCATCAGTATTGTTTTTTAAATATTACCTATGGCATTTTCTATGAACCATTACAAATACTGATTAGAATTTGGTGTATATGATATTTGACAAGATGATGTTAACAAGGGAATGTACTCTAAGAAATATTTACATATTTTTGTATTTTTCCTGTTTTCTAGAAAAGTGAACAAGTCGTACCGAGGCCGATCCTGCCCCATCATTGTCCACTGCAGGTATGTCTGTTCTGTTCTATTCTGTTCTGTTCTGTTCTGTTCTGTTCTGTTCTGTTCTGTTCTGTTCTGTTCTGTTCCAGTGATGTCAAAAGCAAATACTACTTAACACAATATTGGCATATTGTTAGAAAATTATTTTCCTTGGTTCATCAGTACCAGCCCATGCTTGCAGGCTTACTGCAACAATAGACACTGTGTCCTAAACTGACAAGCTGTGGGTTAACTCCTGCCCTAAACTGACAAGCTGTGGGTTATCTCCTGCCCTAAACTGACAAGCTGTGGGTTATCTCCTGCCATAAACTGACAAGCTGTAGGTTAACTCCTGCCCTAAACCGACAAGCTAGAGAGAGATAATGCTTTATTTTATTTTAGACCACAGGCCCATAGAACATGTTACAATGCAGTATGTAATTATGGGTAAAGTTTAAGTGCATAAAATATTATTTTGACAAATTTAATATAGTATCTGGACATGTAGAATTCATTAGGTTAACACAATTTGTATATGATGGGGTGGAAGAATATTTATAAGGTATATATCATGTTCTTAAATCTTTAAGTGACAAACATTCAAATATAAAATGGAATTCATTTTCAACATATTGATAACCATATTTTCCACAATAGCGACACATATGATATTCTTTACTAAGATCTACCCATCTGTTTATACTTGAATTATCACAACTACACCTAAATTTTACTAATGTATGTTTAAACATAGGGAGACTATTGCTTTTTAAATATAATTCAGCATTTAACACAGATTTATAGGTGGAGTATGTATATAATCTAGAAATACTTGAATGTCAATTTTGAAGATCATTGTCCTTAACACGTTGTTTAAATTGACGTATATATATAATTCGGGATTTCCAACATTCTGCATGATCCAAACTGACAAGCTATGATATAAGTGAAAAAATCTTGAAAGTGGATCTAAACCCCAATTTAAAATAAATAAATAAATAAAAATGGAATGTTGCATTATCAATGAACCAAAGCTTAAATGACAGTATGCCACACTGGCTGCTGATGCTCACTGTAGGTCATAGCTTATCACTCAACCTTGATGTTTCATTTCAGTGATGGTTGTGGACGCTCAGGAACATACTGTCTCATTGATATGGTTCTCAACAGAATGGCTAAAGGTACGGTATATCTCCAGTTCTTCAGGAAAATCTCTTCATGGTATCAATATTGAAGCTGCACCACACACAATTTGAATGTTCTTTATTCTCAGAATTCTGTTGGAAGTATACAGTACGATTGATTTTGTTTTCTGGATTTCTAAAGATTATGATACAGTATTAGCCTTGCATTGATTTCCTTGTGTGTTCAGGTGCGAAGGAGATTGACATGGCTGCCACACTAGAACACATCCGAGACCAGAGGATGGCAATGGTGAAGACTAAGGTAAGGGGGACAACTCTGTGATGGTCACTAAATACCTTGATTAGAGAGTACACCACATATGGCAACATGTTTATTGAGATTGAATAATTCTTTAAAGGTATATATATCGGGGTGATGAAGCTTTTAGTTTAATGTTTATTCCCAAGATGATTGCTTTTAAATATCCCAGAAAACTGACAATAGGGAGAAGGCACTGTTTATATGTGCAAGAAGGCTCTATTATCTACGATAAATCCCTACAAGACTCTCACAAAATCATATGGCAATAGAGCCTTATGTGTAGCCAGCCCCACCATTTGGAATGAACTCCCCAGTTGCATGCAAAACATCAATGTACTGGGAACTTTTCAAAAGAAGCTCAAAGAAATCCTCTTTAAGAGAGCAGCACTCTTGGATATTGGCGCTATACAAATATTAACTTTATTATTATATTATTATTATTAGACTGCAAGTAATGTGACCTTTTGTTTCCTTGCAGGACCAGTTCCAGTTCTCACTGGCTGCAGTGGCTGAAGAGGTCCATGCGATCCTGAAGGCCCTGCCACAGTGAGAACACAGCCAGAACACAGCCAGAACACAGAGATTATGTCAAAAACTACCGACCACCCACCAGACTTAAACAATTAGACCCACCACAAACTTCACAGCTATGTTTTGATCGTTGTTAGACATGGGCTGGCACACTGGACCACAGACCCAGCTGTTGTGCTGGAATGGAAGCAGGGGAGATGTGTTTACTGTTCAGTACAGGACACACACTTGTTCACAGAGAGCAGCACTACAAACTGCAGATCAAGACAAATGTTTGTAATAAAATAAACACTTCAATGCAGTCCAGGGCTATTCTTACTAATGTTTAGTTTTTTTCTTCTGTTTTTTCTTTTTCTTTTTCTGACTAATTATATAATTCAGTAAAACTTTTTTTTAACACAAGTTTGGAAACAATATCTATCCTGTCATGAGTTGTTAATGTGTATGGTTTGAGTATACTCCAGTGGATGAGCTACTGTTTGTCCGTGCATGGTTGATGGCAACCTAGAGGGAGGCTGTTCACACTGTAGGTATTATTCTGTAGCTCCCTCAAGCTTGATGTTAATGTTTTAATATTGTTAACCAAATTTGGATGTGCTGATATGACTACCTAGGTGTACGTTTCCCCCTGTTACTATAGCAACATCCACAATTCCAATCATCAGTACTCAAGGTAATTTTTCATGGTAAGCTTTGTTGCCAGTTGTCATGGTATAGTGTATGTCAGGGGCCATGGCAATATTTTCATACTAGCTGATATTGCCACTGCAACATCCATATGTCAGTTGTCATGTAGACATATCTAGCTGGTATGGCAATAAATATTGCCATGGTATCTTTTTCTGTGTTGGTTGTCATGGTAACATCTTCCATTTCAGCTGTTATGGTAACAGCAACACGACTTGTTGAATATGGTAACTCTCATGTCAGTTGTCATGGAAAATTTATCAAATCATGTCACATCATTATTCTAATACATTGTTTTATGAAGTGTTTTTTTCCCTTTCTGAATAAGTATTTTGAGATGCTTTATGAACAATAAACTGCAGAGTAATTATTGAAATCAAGTGCAATATATTTTGTTTAATAGTTTTATGTAGATTTTGTTTTTATCTTGCTGTGTTCCATTCATTGGGACAAAGGTCACAAACTTAAAACAATCATAATGAAAAACTGTGTCTTCATTTTTCTTTGATGAGAATTGCATTTACTTAAAGTTATGGTCTTTGTATATTACCCCTTGTGATTTGTCATGTATCCTCTGAATCACATATTCTCTTCTTCCTACTCTTGTTTCCCAATCTCTGTGGATAGTATGACTTACTGTCTTTCAAGGCATGCAGAGACTTACCCAAATTAGTTTGTCTTGTTCTCATGCAAAAGAAATGACAATAAAGTACTTATTTTTTTAATCAACCCTTTTCGGAATAATAGATATACTTACTATCAGTAGTTGGTTAATCATGTTGAAACGTAGGCACTTATGCCGGCATTGTAGTGGAGAAGGGGAACAACTCTTACGCTCTTAGCTTTGTTGAATTCTGCTGTGATGATAATTTGACTTGGATATTAAATTGGACATTCCTCTCTTTCTTGTATTAAAACACAATATCCATGATAATTATATTTTTGAATTGTGATATATACATATACATATATATATTTATTCTCAGTGTATCTGAGTTGTTGATTTGAAGAAGTCTATGATTACTGTCTGCTAATTCTGCTAGGCTATCCTTGTTCACTTGTTGTCAATGTGTTACAGTTTGATTGTTTTGGTGTAGACTTTTGTTGTCAATAAATGCTCACAAGCTGCAAAACTTGAGAAAAATACAGTGTTGTGTTATTCTTCAATGCATGGATGTGACACAAGAGCATGTTTTAAAATTTGTTGTTAGCCAGCCTTGTTGGGTACATTGGTTATTGTACTGTCTAAGTGAGTGTATGCACTATGTAACCGGAGCCTGAAGATAAAATGGTACATTTACTCACATTAACAGTACATCAAACTACCCACGTAACCTGAGGGACCGGTTAGCAATATTAACATGCCAAACAAGCTATAACAAATATTATGATATCACACTTGTCATCATCCATGGGTTCATTAAAAAAAAAAGATTGCTAATTAGTTGTATTCAGCTGACAGCTGGTGGTATCATTACTCATGACGTAACATATCTTCGTAACATGGATACTGAAGATAATACCCTGCTCTGTTATCTAATTGGCGTGACATCCGTGTGCAATGTCAGATAGATCACCTGTACGTGCAGTCAAATACAAGGAAATATCCTGAGAAGACCGAATTGATTGCTCACATGGTGTTAATCTGGTTGCGCCCTCTGCATGCTCTGATTGGCTACAGATTGTCAGCTCTGGCGTTGATTGATAGATGGTGTGTAGTTCAACATTGTTCACTGGACAGCCACAGAGACTGTTAACAGTAAACATGGCTGCCTCCAGAGACTGAACAGAAAACATTGCTGCCAGAGATAATGACCAGAAAACAGCACCACAAATATTGTGACCAGAAAACATAGTGCCACAGAGATTATGAGAGATTATGAACCAGAAAACATAGTGCCACAGAGATTATGAGAGATTATGACCAGAAAACATAGTGCCACAGAGATTATGAGAGATTATGACCAGAAAACATAGTGCCACAGAGATTATGACTAGAAAACATAGTGCCACAGAGATTATGACCAGAAAACATAGTGCCACAGAGATTATGACCAGAAAACATAGTGCCACAGAGACTTGTGAAGAGAAGACAAAGCCACAGCCTGTGATGTAGACTACAGACAAGGTGGTGTAGTCTGGGTAGTTAGGGAAACCAACTGTCAGCCATGTATTTAGAATATCATAATCAAGATCATGATCAAACTAATGAATTAGCAAATTCATAAACTCATTCAGTTCAACATTTTAAAGATTTATCAATTCATACACCATAGTTCACAGGCTATACTTAAAATCCTTGACCACTATACTTATATGAAAAAGAATACACAAATAAGTTGGAATACTTCCAGAAATATTTATTAATAATTGCTTTATTTATAAAATCTTAATATTATTTTCCAATACAACCTTTGTTAAATGGGTCCATAATGGATTAATATATAATTCATAATATGGAACCATTCAAAATACTTCTTGGGCCTTTAAAGTTATGACACGTGACGCCAAAACTATACCAAGTGTATACCTGTAGTCTGTGTCACACCCTGTTCTCACCAAAATCCTCCTATTCAAAATTTCCCCTTAGAGCAGTTAAGCAAGTCTAGA
>JAUTBT010061564.1:0-14681 GCA_032361225.1 Lepetodrilus schrolli | reverse complement strand
AGATATATATATAGATATATATATATATATATATATATATATATATATATATATATATATATATATAGAGAGAGAGAGAGAGAGTGAGTGGGGGCGAGAGATGGAAGGAATGAGAGAGAACTTTATATTTATTTATCACATACCATAGGAGTTTAAGAGTGCAATAAACCCAACGCTATAAATATAAATATTTTCACGAGTGCAATAACACAATAGATTTTTATATAATTGGGACCTCTTTTAGAGCTTCTTCTTGGGACTTAATTTGACGAATATATAGTTAAACATTTCTTCAATTAACCCTGTAGAGCCCCAGTGGTCACCGCTGACCCCTTGTAATTGGAAGGTTACGTAATTAACACTGGTTAAGAAAAAAAACATAAAATGATACCACGAAAGCTCTGTGTTCCATCCGCGACCCGTCCGTGTTCAGCTACCAGCAGCTGTCGCGTCATATATAAGCAATTTCCAAGGGCATGATTTCTTCGAACCACTGGAAATTTATTTTGGTTCTAGAAGGTTAAATATGCAAACACATTTATTAATATTTACACATTTACTTGGAACTATATTTTGTCCGCGTGCGTTAACCCAGTTCCCAAGACATTTACCTGTAATAGTGTTTGTGACTGAACATTGAAATTACAAAAGTATCTAAAGTTAAGTGATAAATAGAATCTCATATTCATGTTCATATATTACTGAATTTATGAGAGGAAATGACAGTCAAATGGAGTAGTCTTGGTGACATTCTGTAGCACAGACCGATCCAGAAGTTAACTGTACACTTTGAACGAACTGAATTGTCGCATAACATATTACACACTTTTAAGACGTACGTAAACACCTGAGTGTAGAAGAAAAAACACGTGTCTCTGTGTCGGACAGTGCCGAAGAATAGATTCTAGTACTCTGAGTTGTGTGTCAGGTAAGCTGTATACATGACGACATTATGATTGATTGGCGAATACTAGTACCAGATGTATTTGGAGATATACGGCTAGGATGATAGAACCAGACAGATGTATGTGGAGATATAAGGTTAGGATGATAGAACCAGACAGATCTATTTGGAGATATACGGTTAGGATGATAGAACCAGACTGATGTATGTGGAGATATAAGGTTAGGATGATAGAACCAGACAGATGTATTTGGAGATATAAGGTTAGGATGATAGAACCAGACAGATGTATTTGGAGATATAAGGTTACGATGATAGAACCAGACATATGTATTTGGAGATGTATGGTTAAGATGATAGAAACAGACAATATCTGGCATACATGACGCAGCATACATGACACATTCACTGCTTATGACTACATCAGCACACATTCACTGCCTATATGATTACATCAGCACACATTCACTGCCTATATGACTACATCAGCACGCATTCACTGCTTATGACTACATCAGCACACATTCACTGCCTATATGACTACATCAGCACACATTCACTGCCTATATGACTACATCATCACGCATTCACTGCCTATATGACTACATCAGCACACATTCACTGCTTATGACTACATCATCACACATTCACTGCCTATATGACTACATCATCACACATTCACTGCCTATATGACTACATCAGCACGCATTCACTGCCTATATGACTACATCAGCACACATTCACTGCTTATGACTACATCATCACACGTTCACTGCCTATATGACTACATCAGCACGCATTAGTCTAGGGAAGGGCTATGTGCCCAAACCACCTGTCATGTTTTCCTTTTTTTTTCAGAAGCAAAAAAGTTTGTCTGACTTAGGTCATTTTGGTATAAGACAAAATATTTTAAAGAAGCCATATCTCACGAAGGAATCATCGCATACACACATTGACTATACCGATGGATGCAGAATGAATTGCGCTTTCTACTGATAACAATATTACAAAACAACCTACGTCTGACTTAGGTGGTTTGGGCACATAGCCCTTTGTATATTCTGTGTTAATGATAGCACAAGCTCCGGAAATGATTATTGATCAATAGCATATATTTGTGCGCCGATCTATTAAATGTTTTACACACCAGTAATCATTTTAGACGGATAAGTTTGGTGACGACCCAACATGAATGTCAGGATCTCGTGCAGTATTACAACGATAAGCCATGTGCTTGTAGAGCTGCAATAACCCCCACCTGACCATGAAGTACTACTAGTATGTGAGTTTATCAGATCTTCACGTGAAAGGAAACATCTGTGCTACTCTATCGGCCGCCACTTGGAAAGTCAGCTTGTCGAACGAGGGTAAGATAGTGATGTCACTATTTAATAGTAGCTAGTCTTGGTATATTGGGTCAGCTGGTGAGTAAGTTGACTTGACTAGTCTTATTAGTGGGTCATATATTGACTGCATTAAGGGTCGGTATACCCAGAAGATCATTCTACTGCCGACGATTGGTCAAGCATTCATCCAGTGTGAGTTCTATTAGCGAATGAGGACACGATGTTAATCGAGGAGAGAGAGAAAACACTGTTCCATGATTGTCCTACTGTCAAGTACTTCTGAAACGTTTGGACGTCATGACATCGTTCTCGACTAGCCATGCAGACCACTAGCCTACTAGGTGTGGCCATCTCTGCCACTCTGCAGTCCAATAGTTGACTAGCTACTCGATGTACGCCAGTCTGTTTACCTACTCTTACAGACTAATCACGTCCATATAGTATGTGTATGTGACAATGTCGATCACATCTGTGGAATACCAGTGTACAAACATACGGTATTGTATTTACCAGCAGGCGACTGCTAATGGGATGAATAGATAGACATCACTTCTACCGGTATATATACATGTCATCATGTGCACTAAGCACACAATGAACACATATACACGGGTATAAGGACATGGAAGCTAGGAGAACACGCACGTCCAGAACAACCACCGAGCCACGCAATGGGATCCATCTCAATTGTTTCTCCAGTAAAAACTCGCCCATCCACTCCATCCACTCACCTGTGTGAGATCCAGGGACCGGAAAGACGCTACAGGTAGGACACCAATCCGTACATTTGGGGGAACAATTACTAGATTATATACATAAGGTACTGGTAAATATTAGGGTTCGAGCATATGAGTTCATTCAATAGAAAGCACCAAACACTAGACAACATATACAGGTCACCATTAGGAATATGTCCAACACGTCGGACACAACGAGTGATTCCCATATATACATGGGCATTCACACATAATTTTAATTCATAGAAAGGTAAATCATTTAAACGATTTACCATACTTCAGAAAGCAACTAATTTTTGCCCGGTATTTTGTTTCATGTTCTTAGTCGGAGCTAGAGTATAGGTACGGTACTATTCGTAGTTAGAGTTAGCGTATAGGTAGTAGTAGGTACGGTATTCCTAGTCAGAACTAGAGTATAGGTACGGTATTTATTCGTAGTTAGAGTATAGGTACGGTATTCCTAGTCAGAACTAGAGTATAGGTACGGTATTTATTCGTAGTCAGAGTATAGGTACGGTATTCCTAGTCAGAACTAGAGTATAGGTACGGTATTTATTCGTAGTCAGAGTTGGAGTATAGGTACGGTATTCGTTGTCAGAGTTGGAGTATAGGTACGGTATTCGTTGTCAGAGTTAGAGTAGAGGTACGGTATTATTCGTAGTCAGAGTTAGAGTAGAGATACGGTATTTGACGTCCGTGCTAGTTTTTTAAAATTTATTTATGCTTGAATACACTATGCACCCAAGTTGAAGTAAAGAACACGTTTTAAATCGTATGCTCCCCCGACTACAGGAAAGACATTGCAACGCTTCTCCATAGGAACTAAGTGAAATTAAACGGAAAGTCGTTGTCTTAATGTGAATTAATTTAATATGACACTTTAATAAACAAGAGACTATCCGTCTAGACTGCGACACGGAGAGAAATAGGTAACTAACATCAGGTCTTGGTATACTGCTATTAAATATGATGGGTTAGGTGTAAAGGGTCTACCTGTTTTATTGCATGTATAATCACCATTTACTTTAGTGAACTAATGTTTAAGATCCAAAGTTCAGCTGAGAAAGCCATTAATGGTAAACTTTATTAGTAATGTGTGGCTAATATATACAGTAAAACCTTGCTAATATAGAGTCAATCCTCGCTAATACAATCAAACCTCGTTAATATATAGTCAAACCTCGTCACTATATGATCAAACATCGCTAAAGCACAGTCAAACCTTGTTAAATCCAGTCAAACATCGATAATCTTGAACTATAATTATCCAACACATTTGATCCAAACTGAAGTTCACTCATTAATAATTGAGAAATTCTGCTTCAGTGATATCCAAGCATAGCTGGTTTGATACAATTGAAAACATAAAATTTGATAACTTTCTGATAATAACATAATACGATGACATGACAATTTATATGTGTGTGTGTGTGTGTGTGTGTGCGCGCGCGCGTGTGTGTATGCATTTTGTTTCAACTTCATCTTGTCAGTAACATGTTTACACTGTATATCTTTCACCGGTTTTTATTACATCTTTTAAATAGCAAACGACAGTAGACTACTAACGAGACATTTACAGAAATACGAATCTAAAGAGCGCATATCACATTTGTATGCTATTTTCATATTACATTTTAATTATATTTTCCTAGAAGAAGTATTTCTCGCTAGAATGCTACGAGTTGCAAAGTCACAGGCCACGTAAAGATATAATATGTGCACGCCCAAAGTTGTGACTTTGAAATCTTAAATCTCAATCAACATTAAATATATAGTTGATACCAAGTATGAATATCTGAATATGTTTTCATAGCAATTCGTTCATATAATTCCTACATAGTAAGCCTACCAATAATTACATGCACTGAGTAATTCACGTACACGAGCTGCGTAATCTACAATCTTCTGCTTCATTATTTTATGGCATTATCTAAAGCCTGACAATGACTCTCAGACCCACAGCCGACTAACAGGGAACGTATTGTTCTATAGACAATAGATCCAGTAGCATAGGCCAGTTTACTGAACGTCATTGCAACACAGCTTCTGGAATAGCAGCCATTATACAGATTACATCCATGACAAATCTATGCCAACCAGTAGCCTGACATTTAACGACATTTAAGAAGTATGGGATCATTCAAATCCAGCTCTGCAATATTGCTAAAATAGAATAGCATATCTACGATTACTCATTGATTTGAATTGTCTCTGTAGTAGACCTCAGTTCGAGCTATATTGTCATGGCGCCGAGCCTGGAATGGTGGTCTCAGACGTACTGAGCTGATGCATGTGTGACTTGATGACGTGTGTGTCCATTACCTACTACACGACATCGACCAGAGAAGACGAGATAATGCTCAATTATAGTACAATAAAATACAGCGCAATACTAGTATTGGGTGAGAACGTCGGGTAAATCGAATTTTATGGTTTATGCCAACAAATGTCCAAGAATTACTCTCCCAGTTTTCAAGCTAATAGTGTTCGTTGAGCCGCCTGATGCATTGTCAATTTACAAGGTACTTGAAGATTTTCGATCGCCTAGCAATAATCAGAGCGACAAAATCATCGAAGAGGACACATCTTTCATCAAAGCGTAAGGGAAAGAACTGTTTCAAAAGTGTTTGACAAGTATTCGAGTACTCTCTCCTCTTCTATAAGCAAGCCCAGCTATCCTTCACTTGTTTATTACAAATATTCGAGTACTGTCTCCTCGTTTATTACAAGTATTCGAGTACTCTCTCCTCTCATATAAGCAAGCCCAGCTTGCTGCACTTGTTTATTACAAGTATTCGAGTAATCTCTCCTTTCATATAAGCAAGCCCAGCTATGCTGCACTTGTTTATTACAAGTATTCGAGTACTCTCTCCTCTTCTATAAGCAAGCCCAGATATGCTTCACTTGTTTATTACGTTTTGCTTCATTCTACTCCGTGTTTATTTCGTTTTGCTTCATTATGTACTTCTTGTGGCCAATGCAACAATAACCCAGTTGTTACGTTGCAAGTGCATATCATTTATACATCATAACATTGATGCAAATCTATCGCTAAATCGTTCAGACTTGTAGTATTCATTTCATTCCGTTAATCTCGCCAGCATAGAGATTTCTTGCGTGTCTTCACAGATGCGAGTCTAATGAATTGCAATAAGACCCTCTAGGTTGACTGTAGCTTTCTGCATGTCATTCCATCAATATTCTTCCTCTGCGTTGAAAGAGTTCCAAAATCGTCAACAGAATCAAATTCTGAAAGATACGTGTGCATGGTCTTTACGAGTATATTTATTTCTAGTTTACTAGTACTAGCTATATATGTATATTTCAAATGCTATATTAGATTGACATAAACAGCACACCAGTATAATGGTGCTATTTTTAAAAATAATTTCCACGAGTTATTGTAAACTTAGAACTAATCTTATAATCTTATAATAATCAAATATATTAAAGTGACTCAAACAAAAACATTCATATCTAAATAACTGATCATCCAACACCACGTACAGTGCTTATTTCCTTCCAAATTATCTGTTATTGATAAATCATCTCATTTTCGGAACAGTCTGTTAGGTGAGCTGGAGTCGGCTTAGTGTGACCGTCTCTCAACCGTCAGACCGCGGACCAATCACGGCGTGCTCTTCTAACCACGTTGCTGACATAGAGGGGATTCCCCGTGAATAGACACCATTTTCAAAACAATCGATTGTTTATCCTCGACAGGTAAAAGGATTTATTTCGATGGGTTTAATTACTTGACATGTCATGCCCGAAAGCGGGGATTCTTGGAAATACAGCTCTATTTATTATGACCAATAATAAAAATGGACATAGGTAAAACCACACTATATTTGCCACATCCACCACATAGTGTATATCCTTTAAAGTAAGTTGGGAGGTTGATTTGGGGTTTAAATACACTTCCAAGATGTGTTCACTCACATCATGGCTTCCATGCATGGGTACTGCTTGTACTTGTCTTGATGTTTGTATGGATAGTTTTAATAGTGCTAGCTCACTGGAATATCTTGCCGCAGATAGAACATGGATACACCACTCAGACACAGTGTACTGATTCCGAGCGGACCAGTCCTTGCTTTACCCCTTTAATTCTGAGCGCCAAGCAGGGGAACAACAAGTGCCATATTTTAACGCCTTTTGGTATGACGCGACCGGGGATCGAACTCTTCCATTCTCCAGGCCGACGTTTTAAATAGGATATTGCATGTATGCACAGACATCTAGTGATATATCAGTGAGCTCATCTGGTGACGTGTGAAAGTAGACAGTTGAACTCATGTCTGAGCCATCAGTGAGCATATGACGTTACACACACTCCCACTGTGAGCATAGCACGTTACCCACACTCCCACAGTGAGCATATCACAATACCCACATCCGACAGTGAGGATATCACGTTGCCCACATCCCACAGTGAGCATATCACGTTACACACATCCCACATTGAGCATATCACGGTCCACAGTGAGCATATCACATTACCAATATACCACAGTGAACACGTCACGTTACCCACAGTAAGCATATCACGTTACCCACATCCCACAGTGAACATAGCACGTTACCAGATCAAGTATCCGTTATTGTTAGTTAGACGCCAGAAATGTCATCATTAAATAGCTATACAAGTTTCAGTGTTGTCGGACATCTGTAAAATTAATTGCATATTAGTTTCCGTTTCTATTTGATTTTAGTATTGCGTGTGGACCTGCACTTTGCTGTCAGTAATTGGACAGCGTGTGTCATTGGGCGTCTCCACAATTGTGTTTACCTATATCATGTATAAAACTGGTTCTCATCACTGACACCACTGGGTTTTCTCTAATCGATACTTACGTGGTTAGCTTACATTGATGTGTGCGTGCTCCTTTACTATACCCTACTTAGAGGACAGCTCGGCGATATTGTGTCTTCTCTTGGATAGATTCATTGGTGGTCACGATGTCAAACAAGTCTAATGCACTTCTAACGTTATCTTCTGTTTGGGTCGCTCTCTGCTTACGGGATCTGGCAAGTTCTTTCGCAGATTAATATCAACCATGTTTTTAATCATTCACTCAATCAATCTTCTCTTTACATTTGGTAAATTTACTGGGCAAAAACATGGGTATATAGAAAGGCACGCTGCTTGAAAAATACATCCGGGTTACAATTGATTTTCTAACTCTGTGAATGTGTTAAATTGTGCTGATGTGTGCTATACATACGCGGTGTAGGACATTTCCATCCAGTAAGCAACCGTGGCGCATATAACATAGCATGAACATTCCAGTAAACAAACGTTTTGCACGGAGCATATGATTACCCTTCCAACAAAATATCATATTACATATAATAATACATATGTAATTTCCCTTTAGTCGACGATAGTGCTGCGGTGTAGGTCTATATTTGTCATTTCTTTCCAGTAAAACAATTATGATGTGCGTGGTAGATATCGCCTAAAGTAAAACCATTAAAAATATAATATATATTAGAACTTGTTTCAATCAACAAAGATTTATTTTGTATTAAAATAAATCAGAATAAAGTGGTGTCGTTTACATTATTTACGATATCTACTCGAATGCTAATGTTTTAATAATGTATTTAGAAGATATTTTATCTCCCGCTGCTGTGCGGAAACGTGTCTGTTCAGAATAAAATCCACACAATTAAAACATTGTTGATACCGAGAGCAAAATAGTTGATATAACATTGTTT
Source organism: Lepetodrilus schrolli (assembly GCA_032361225.1). Taxonomy (NCBI): domain Eukaryota; kingdom Metazoa; phylum Mollusca; class Gastropoda; order Lepetellida; family Lepetodrilidae; genus Lepetodrilus; species Lepetodrilus schrolli. Next base: position 5,970 of record JAUTBT010061564.1, on the reverse strand, counting down.
ACGATCTCTAGCACTGCCTTAAACACACGAAGGTCCTGAGTTCAAATCCCGTCCCGGGAGCCTGGCATCAATGTTCGCGACAGTTACCATTCTGACGCGATATTGATATGATGCGCTGTCTGTAGAGTGGTAATGCAGATAGCATCCCTTGGTCTGTCAGTACCAGCCGGTGCTCGCAGGTTTACTGCAGCATTCAGCGCTACGGATGTTGCGGGTTTCCTGCACTAAACTGACAAATGATATAAGTGAAATACTCTTGAAAGTCATACTTTAAACAAATAAAATAAACATATGAAGAAACGATAATACTTATCCTACATGCCGTTGTTATGAACAGTTACACTGCAGATGTCTCCTATAGAAACCCCTACTAAAACCAAACTGACCCCGTAAATTGATTACAAAAGCATTTTAGCAAGCTTCCCATATAATATATTTGACAGTTCATAGTTTGGCTAGCTTTAGTCCCTACATATATGTTACATTGTGGTAAAGAAGATTGTCTAATGTATTTACATTCTAACGCATATTTTCCATACTAATCTCGTCTTGATTAGCTTTTTCATGTCTATTTGTTGTATAGCTGTCCCCAAAAGCCCCCGGTCCATACAATTAATGGAAAATGAAGATTACAAAGCTCAGTGGACTAATGGGCATCGGTTCGATTTGCTTCTTTAAGCTTAGAAATGTACATCCGGTTTGCAATCCTCTAGCTGGTGTATATCTGGTGAATAGACGAGATGAGGACTCTGCATTCGACAGTACAGTCCACTCATGAATGTCAGACGTTACATACTGAACAATACTTACTGTATTAACTCTTAATTGTTGTCCGTCTGTTGGGTCGGCAATGTCCACGTACTAATGGTCCGAGATTAACGGTCAAGTACTAACGGTCAAGTACTCATCATGACGCCAAGCTGTGATTACCACGAGAAGTCAGCAAGCATGAATCATGGCGTCCAGGAGTCGTTCTTCATCCTAAAATAACGTCTTTATAGTCATGCTGACAGTACGTGTCAACACGTCTTCAATTATTAATAGATAGACTAAGTAGTAAGTTTAATATATATTAATCCACTTTCGGTTTGTCATTCTTTGTCGTTAGCCTGGTAACAAAGTGGGATAAGTTCGCGACATTAGAAAGAACACCACGCTGGTCTCAACTGTCCTGTCCTTACCCAGTGTTACCTGCTGCTTGCAAAGGTTAATGACTTCATTTCAATCTGCGCCTGAATATATATAGTAACAATGGAACATTAGGTATCTGTAGAACCGTGTACCGTCAAGCAACCTCCAGCGAATTACAGGAATGGGCAGTCCAAAAAAACTATGCCATTTACATTTCACCGCGAGACTAATCTCACCCCAGGGAAAGTATCGTTGCTATAGCAATACATGGGATTGACACCAGCAGAGTGTTAGTAATAGTTATTGGACATAGATTACAGACGAACTATTCATTAATTACCATTAATATGAAGAAAATAAGTCCGTACACGTGGGATTTAGCGGAACTGTCTGGAATTGTTTTAGAAGTAGCATAACATGCCAGTATTGTGACGTTACATCATTTACAGCTATGCCCGTGTGCGACACCCGTGGCACCTACCCCCATGCACACCAATACAACCACACCTGCTATCCATCAAGCTTTCCACTCCACTAGATGTATTGCATATTTGACTGTGTAGAGGTTTACTATTGCGAATTTTCTTCCCCAGACTTCCGACAGACAAGAAGTACGGTGACTACAGACGGAGGTTCTTAGGTAATTACACTGTATTCCTAAAGACAACTACAAACTACTATAATACTAGAGTATACATTCATGTCTTATAGAAGCCCTCAGTAAACTATTGCTACAGTTACAGTAGAGTACAGATACCGGTAGTCGTCCATTCAACTAGTTGTTGCTTCGAGTATTTCCTTCTCTTACACAACAACGAATAATGCAGGTTTGTGGAAATGTGGAAATTAACAACACGATGTCTTATGTTGATAAGATACTACAATTAATGCTATGTAGATTTAAGGCGACACTAAATGTAGCCTAATACGGTAGGTAGCATATTGACACTAAATGTATCCTAATACGGTAGGTAGCATATTGACACTAAATGTAGCCTAATACGGTGGTAGCATGTTGATACTAAATGTAGCCTAATACGGTAGGTAGCATGTTGGCACTAAATGTAGCCTAATACGGTAGGTAGCATGTTGAGGTCAAGTTCCATACCAGGATTGGCTGGACTCCACCGACAAATGAGTCAATTATTATGTACCTGTCAGTGGTGATTTACAAGCTGGCAAAATGTCACCGCGAGTAAAGATGTGACATATGTAGAACTCTAGACCAGCCAGCCCAATGACCAGCTTAATCAACTACACACTGGGGGGAACGTTAACCTCATTAAGACAACAGATACAGCTCTGGTAGTTTGCCTACTCTAGCCTGTTGGCGACAGTATTGCGCAAATGGATGACCATCGTGGCTGTAATTGACATGCGCAGAGCGAAGGAACAGACTTGCCTGTTCTAACTAGCACCATATACAGTAGCAATGCCTGGCACTGTGGAGTCGATATATCACAGACAGCGAGAGAGGGGAGAGATATGGTCTTTGAAATCTACAAACATTTTCCGTTCATGACGTCTCAGAGTAAGTATGAGATACGTGCTTAGTTTGTAGTGTCTCATTCTGTGATATTAGTACCTATGTTGATGATAGATAGGTGCGAGTGTATGCTTTTGTTTAACGTTGTAAACTTATCGTCCTATTTTTTCCCCGTATTCCACTGTTTTCTTCCTTTCATTCTGGTAAGACTGTCCGTGTTTCTTTGTGTTTCTTTGCAATGTTTGTGTTCTACTTATATTGTGTAATTGACCTTTGCTATAATAGATGAATAGTGGCTTTTAGTTGCTCAATTGATGTTGTCTTGTAATAGCCGTTAGTCTGTGTACACGAACACTGCATATAAGTATTCTGTTTGTATGTTCCAATGTATGAACTTTGTTCGATATTCTGACTGGTAATGTTACAATCCCCTGTTTGGTACCACAACTCAAAAACTAGTCAACTCAGGTCACTCGAATTTGTTACAGTGTGAGGAAATGTTTGTACCCTATAAATTCCAAAATATAAAATTTGCAGTCTATTTAATGTATTACTATTTCATTTCACTCTTGTGCTATTTCACTTCACAGCGATTTACATATTCGAATAACAATGACAATTGGTCACATGAGATTCACCAATCAATAATAAGAGTTATCGTAATCAGGTTACTGTTTGGTATATGTGTGACCGTGCGAGTTTGTGTTGTCGAGTTGTGAGTTAATAATTCTATATTTTATGGAAATAATGATTTTGTAGCATAACTGTATTATGTCATACTGTAAATCAGGAAATTAATGCGTCACTAATTTAATGCGACCTCAAGCTTTTAGACATAAATGCGACAACAATTAAATGCGATCGACCATGTTTTTCCCCGGACCTACGCATTAATATCATGCTCGCATTAATTTCCTGATTTACAGTATTGGGCAACAACCTACATTTTACGTAGATCCAACTGGTCTGCAATATTTAACATTATATTTTAAAGTGAATATCAATCTACTAACACTCGCATGATCTATCTAATTGGTACGGAAATAGTGTGCATTACAGTGTGCATTACCGGCACAGTAAAGGAATTCCTGAATAGTAAAATAAGAAGCAAAATAAATTTAAATGTGCCATTTGGCCATTGCCATATATGGCAGGGTAGTTTAGACAAGGTAGGCTATCCAATATTGACTACAACTATTCGTCCCAAATCGGTTAGACTACGAGCTCATAGAGCCTACTATTATATATATCATGTACATTTTGATCATAACCTCCAAATAGTCCATCTTTGTAATAACCACCAATGTATGAATCTCCAACACATGACAATGGAATGTGGCACGATCAACTCCCAGCGGCGGCAGTGTTTTTTCCAATCAGAAAATACACATATTAAGCAGCCCGATTGAATATTTAGTTCGTTACCTAGGTAACTAGTATAAACACGAGTTCCAGTCCTGATAATTGTATTGTGACCCGAGGAATAAGTACCTGGGTGAATAAAAGCACGCGCCGTAAAACTGAATGACTGTCTTTAGTGTCCTTTTAAGCTTTAACATGAATGAATAAATCATAACTTAATCTGGTATTTTGAATTCATGTGCCTATTAACTTAGCAATATATAATTAGTTGTCAATAGTTGATCGTCTAGCAGGGTACATTAAGAATTTATCATATACCAGCATACATTATTATTGTGGATTTGCCTCTCCATTTGAAAAAAAAAATAGGTTCAGAGACGTACTATCGATGATTTCTGCGTGGCTGAACCTGATATTGGTGTCAATACTGTACACTGGAGACACAGGAGCAAGCACATGCTCGAAGGAGAATGTGCCACTTGAAGAAGGCCGCATTACGGGAAATATAATAATGTCAGTGACAACAGATGGCCCAGTGTCCTGTGCAAGCAGCTGTCTTCTTCTGACACTGTGCGAATCATTTAGTCATGAAGCAGCCACCGGTCTGTGCGAGCTCAGTTCTGCTGATGCCAAACCAGCCAACATCAGGCATCAAGTTGGGTTTGTTGTGTCCAACGTCGGAGTTTGGCCCTCTAGGCTTGCAACCTCTTGTGCCAATCATGCTTGTTCAGCAAATGAGATGTGCGAGCCTCAATCGCAACGAATTTGCAATACAATCGGCTGTTTGCTTTCAGAAAGACCAGACATAGACAACGCCACTTTGAAGACCAACATCTTTGATGTAATTGTTCGAGAAGAAACTGTCCTTAGTTATAAGTGTGACAAGAATGAATTATCGGCAGAAGCCGTATGTAAATTGGATGGTAGCTGGAAATCCACTCCTTGTCATCTGGCTGAACCAAGCTCTTGTGTCGACGTTCAGAAGTGTTTGCCTACCAGCACGGACGGGGAGTACTGGCTTACTCTTCCCACTTTCGACTTCTACCGGACACGCATTTACTGTTACGGCATGGCCAGCGACAACCCTAAAGCATATCTCACTCTACCCAACCCTAACTATGGTTCGTGTCTCCAAAAACAATGGCTAGGGTTTTCCTGGTTTAGGAAAATCCGAGTCCACCTGAAAACGATGACTGTATGGACCGTAGATGATACATTCGCTAATTTAACCTACCCACTCACTCACTACGCCCAAGCATATGACTGGTATATCCCTGGTAGTGACAAAACATATAAACATCATAGGAGTTGTGGTTCCTCTGGGTATTTCATCATTAACCTATCAGGGACAGGGTGGATCGTTCGTCCCAGCCTGACGTGGATACAATTTGGACGCATACCGATCGTTCCGTTCGTCAGTAGGAGCGCCAATGGCTCTGTGGTGAAGCTGAGATGTGGGGGAAGCCCGGGCAGATGCCTACCCAATGGAGCCCTAACGTTGGTGCCCAACATATTGGATTATCTGAAGGAGTCGTCAGTGTAGCGATGATAAGTTATATGATATATACTGAACCCCCAAAGCATAGACTAAATATGAATACTTCTATTAGGCAGTAATATGCGTGATCGGTGATAGAAACTGTACATTAACTGTTGAGTATAAGTATTTTGGTATAATTTTCCATATATTTCGTTTAAAATAGCAATTAATAGTAGGCCTATATGTGAACAATAAATAGTTATAGAGTACTCCTCTTGGATGCCAACTGGCCAGAATTCTTGCTTGCTCAACCCGATGGAGAACAACAGTTGTCAGCCAACCCATTATTGACAGCAACAGTTATTCAAGGAATTGCTGGAGAAGTCAAGGCAGTCACGTGCCTGTGAAATGCATCTCACCCAGGGAAGGCTACACTGACTCCGTTTACTACCCTTCCCGGAATACAACCCATTTATCCGGCTGGCAATTTGTACCCTGGCGGCAGAGTGAG
>JAUTBT010061553.1:0-14682 GCA_032361225.1 Lepetodrilus schrolli | reverse complement strand
AATGTTTACTGTTGGAATGTTCTCTGTGAGACTGTAGATGAATGTTTACTGTTGGAATGTTCTCTGTGAGACTGTAGATGAATGTTTACTGTTGGAATGTTCTCTGTGAGACTGTAGATGAATGTTTACTGTTGGAATGTTCTCTGTGAGACTGTAGATGAATGTTTACTGTTGGAATGTTCTCTGTGAGACTGTAGATGAATGTTTACTGTTGGAATGTTCTCTGTGAGACTGTAGATGAATGTTTACTGTTGGAATGTTCTCTGTGAGACTGTAGATGAATGTTTACTGTTGGAATGTTCTCTGTGAGACTGTAGTAGACTACAGTCACTCTTGTTTGGAGGTTCTCCGTGAATCTTTAGAGAAAAAAAAAAAACTCACGTTAGTTTCTGGAGTGCATGTTTATTTATTATAATGTGTGGGGTGTTTTTTTAGTACACTTATGCTAAGAATTGTTGGAGATCCTTCCATGCTTGCTGATCTCATTGAAGCCTGTGTGCGTTTGGGACAAAGAAGCACCCTTAAAATATATGTACATGGTTGATGAAATGATTTGGTGTACGAAAATGACAATCTTTTTCATGCTGTGGAAAATCTGAAATGCAATAATATTATAACTACTTTGTACAATATTTAGCTATCTCAAGGTGGCAGTATTTAGCAGTGTGCCAGTCATGCCCATGGAGACTGATGGAGTATATATTCTTGTGCCAGAGTATGCATTGTTGTATACTGTGAACAGTGTGTGTCAGCTAGTACATGTACAGTATGTACTCTATAGGGTGAGCATGTAGTGAAGGGTGGGTTGAACTGTATCAACATTCCTTGATGTTGTAACCTTGTTACAGTTGGTAGTCTTTGGGAAGCCAATGTTGGTTTTGAGACTCTTATGAACAACCCAATGTCAAATCAGATCCGAAACTGATGCTCAGATATATGGACACTTGCAGTTTACAGGTTTACAAGTTTCCAAAAGGATGTCAAAGTGTTTTAAGGAAGGAAATGAGATCTGAGTTTAATTAGATTGCCCTGTCAACAGCAGTGTACACAATAACCATACAGTGTTTACTTATATGTAGATACCCTTAAATGCTCACAACGATTTTTGGATTGAGTCCACATGTACGAGTCACATTTTAGGTACATATTATATGTAAAGACAAAATATGACAATGTTAGATTTACTACTACATGTATTGAACTTATATTATATGGTATAGCATGTATATCAAGTTTGTCCACAGCTTCAGAAATGTATATTGATAATATGTTACATATTTTTTATGATCAATTTTAATGTATCTGATAACCACCAAATTCAGTGCACACTTAACTAATGTTTGATTATTGCACAATGTTTTACAATATGGAAACTAGTTGGAGGTCTAAGTTTTTTTTCGAGTAGTAAGTAATTGTATCATGTTGTCGTTAATGATGACAACAGTCCAAACTATGCAATCATTTTCTTGGACCTCCTAAAGGCAATTAAAACTACTAGTATTAATTATATCTCTCTGCAAGTAAAGCGATAACTCACTAGTATTTATGATGTGTTTAACGGTTCATCAAAGTAGCAATGCTCATTATTTGGTATCTATAATAAACTGTTATACACACACCATAGTATTATATGTAACTGCAGTATTTCTTTCATATTGGTTAAAAAAAAACATTATAAAATTTATCTCAAATTCTTGTTCTAAATAGCTTATTTTCGGATGTTGAACATTAAGTTAAATATAAAAATTAAGTTTATTATTGAAATTAAATTCTATTTATGTATGCTATTACCGATGGTAAAGATGATATAAAGTATTCATTGTAATTCATATCAACAATTAAACAATTATATATTTTATAGAAATCTTGATGAAATTATATGATCATGATACAGGACGATGTTATCTTATTATTAATGTTAGTCTTATATTGTAGTTTCAGGTCTTTAAAAAAAATTCTCTTGATAGTTTGTACACCATTTAAAATTATAATTAGTAGACCACCTTCTAATCTAATGAGTCATGCAGTCAAGCATAGTTGAGAGTTCAGCTCCCACCATTAGCCACGAACTATTGTAGAGAACAGATCAATACAAACAACACCGCAATACTTGATTGAATTCACTGGTGTATGCCAAAAAAAAGGTTTCCTTGGAAATGTCTTAGGAATGGTTTGAAGTATGTTGGATGTGTGTCATGTCATGTATAGGAACAGTTCATGCTGTTATTGTACATGTATGTCATTTTCTTTGTTTGTCGTAGTGGTTTTAAAGAGACTGGATTGCAACATTTCATGTAAGACTAGTTGTCTGGTCTTCGTATGCAACTTTGCGTTAACATGCCAATTGAATAAACATATCTTGATAATAAAGAGTAAATGGCATCCATAGCTTGTGTCTATTGTATGAAAAGGTAAACCGTATTAGTTGGTTATATCGGCTTAAACATTACAGATAGTAGTATTTCTTCTACTAGAGTGTATGTAAATCATACTTACATATTTGTCAACGAGTCATAAGCTACTAGTAATTTAAGTTTATTCTCCAACACTATTAACGAATCATGTAGTCGCCACATAAGACAACAGGACGGCTTCCAGATATGGATGTATTTAGCGAGTTAAAACTCTTGTATGTTGACACAGTGTCCTGTAGAACGGGATATGTTTCTAATTTCCATAGTTAAATATTTGCCCCATTCATTTATCGCATATTATATTCTGTATAGAGTCTATATGTTTGTCTGGTAACCCATTATGCATACATATAGCACAAGTCAAACACGCACTGCATAAATTGCATTTTTATTTTAATATATAAACGAAAAATGTATTAAAAACAATTGCGCAAACTGTAATACTGGAAGTAGACTATACCATCTGCATACAGATGGTATAAGTAGTTAGTCAAAGTCTTCAAGCTGGTGACAGCCTTCTGAGCAAATATCTGCGGGACAGAATCCCAGACGACAGTTGATGGTACACCAGATAGCCACCCTAGGCCTCCCTACCCAGGCTCCAACCCCCTTGCACTGCGAGTCGCCCTCTCCAGTCTCCTCACTGCTACTTCCGGTCTCGTCACTGCTTCCTGTCTCTTCCTTGGCAGTTGTGGGTAGAGTGCTGTCGGTGGTTGAAATGACAGTGGATTCAGATTCGGTTTCATCGCCTGAAATGCTGATGTCTGCGCAACCGTAGAACTGCTCTTGAGGTCCACAGCCAATACAACAATGACCATTCTTATCACAACGCCACGAATTACCTGCAAATGGTGGACATAGGGTATGATATACTCGGTAAGACTAAACATCATGCATGCATGTAGGTATTCCAAAACGTTAGCCTCAATTGTTATTAAATGGTACCATTGAAAGCATATTTATTAAGTAATATTTAGAATGTGTTAATGATGCTGTTTATAGGAGGCAAAACAAAGACACCCTAAAGCAAGTATTCAAATACCTGTGTTATATTTCCATTGAATGACACACTGAGAACACGTGACATCGGCAGGGAGCACCACCTCCATGGAGTAAATTCCCACCTCTGCTGTCGTCACATTGAACCTTTGACCTCCGTCTGATAGAGTCAGGAGGTGGTTGTCCAGACAGGCCTGTGTTACTGGCATTCGCACATTGTTGTTAGGACACAGACGAAACTCGAAATAACCTGGAAGTCGCAAGAAAGAACATCAATAGTACTTGCAATGAAGAAGTGTCTATTGAAAGCCCAAGAATGTAATACTAGTGGATAACGATGCGACTACATTGGATAGTGTAGTTCATGAGATATGACGTAAGAATTATTGTCAACAACAACGGGCTCCTTTGGGCTCATCACATCCTTGGTGTTCTTTGGTTATATTTGGATGGACCCATTCTATTAGACAAGTAACGTACCTTTATGATTGGCGGTAAGTTCAATGTTGACGGTGATTGTCTGCCCTTGTTCATAGGTTCTTGCAATGATCCCAGTGGCAAAATCCCCACCAGCCTCGTTTTTACGTTTTCCATCCCAAGGATCTCCGCACACTCCACATTTACCATTGTTAGTCCCCCATTGGTGCTGGATAGAAAACATATACACATGTATATATCGTGTTTATTTGTTGGTACTATTATTTGACTATATGCCTCTCTTGCCATCTTGAATGTATGAGTTCATGTTCCAAATTTGACCGATTCCAACATAATGCATTTGAAGGAAAACGGCATCAACGACGGTTAAGCTAAACATTAATGGTAGTTACTTTCAAGAGAGCCAACAATGCGATATATATAGTAAATATATCCATCATATTCAAAGACCTTGCGTTAGGTACGTTGCTGGCGTGCCATAAGCTGATCAATATCTGCTCTTTCAATTCGCGAAACTAATATTTATTTCAGCAAGAAAATAATTATTAAGACAAATTGTTGCTATTGCTAAAATGTTTTTGGAATGGTTTGATAAAAACTCGATAGATTACTTTAAATATCGAGAAGTGATTCCTCATAAGAGTCATGGACGGCTTTAGGTATGAATAAAGACGGAAACATTCAATGTGTTTAATATATTAAACTTAAATGCAAATGAGATATAAAGTATAAATATAAACACTTTAATAAATATGTTATTCTAACTACCGATAACGGAATACGATATTATGGTTAAAATATTCGTTCATCGGGCTAATTCAATAATTAATTACGTCGTCAATAATATGTTGGGAAATTATAATAGTATTCTTATGTGCTTAATATATTAAACTAAAATGCAAAGCAGATATAAAGTATAAATATAAACACTTTAATAAATATGTTATTCTAACTACCGATAACAGAATACGATATTATGTTTAATATATTCGTTGAGCGGGCTAATTAAATAATTAATTACGTCGTCAATAATATGTTGGGAAACTATAATATTATTCTTACCCCATATCCTCCACAGAACAGTTCATTGTCGTTGTAGTTGATGGGGGTCGGGAATCCGAATCTCCACATGCTGGATCTAGACGGAGGCTCCACCAGACGGCCGTGGCCCGCAACACTGGAGGTATGGAGCGTGATGACCGCCAGGGCAACAGCCAAGACCTGTACACATGTATACTTCAGAGACATCATGCCAATAAAGTCGGAACCTTTCTTGGAATGGTTGCTGGAATGATTGAATGATGTGGAATCCGTTGATGTCTCAAACACCACTGGCGAATCTCACTGGTAAGCTTAATTGGACGCGTAGTTCTAAGACACAGTAGGCTTGCGGAGGCTGGAGACGAAGAAGTCGTTCGTATGTGGATGGGCCATGCCTTCCAGACTGTATGAGCCTTCCTTATATACTCCATGACAGTCAAAGGGATAAGGTATCGGCTTTATCCGGAGGATCATTACCTCTTTTCCTGGTTAGTGAATCATATTCATGTTGTTGTTTAGCTATTGCGAAATCAAAAGAAGTAACATACCTATGCACAATACCACGCCCACCCCTTGACGGCCAGTCGCAGTCAAGTCACTCCACACTCACACCGGGTAGGGCTGTAATCTTCTACCCCAGCCGACCTTACCAGAGGTGATACGTCACGACTGGAGTGTTTCACGTACATCCGGTTGTCATGTTAATACTGCGATATCGTGATCATGCCTGGAGGACTAAGAATATATGATAGCAATCATATCAGCCCCAGTGAGCACTCCAGAAAGTCAGACCGTAAAGTGAAAGTACGTAGTAATAGCTTCTTTATATATGTATACATGACAGGCCAAGCTATCGGAAATTAAGTTCCTGTTAAAACAGTATGTGGAATGCTGTGGAATGCTGTTATCAAACTATAATTGCACTATTATACTCATGTTGTGATCGTGACCTTCGTGACGGCAGATCAGATTGCGGGTACTAAAGATTGAAGAGCAAAATACATCTTGAAATGAAATGAATAAACAGAGCATGTATAAGCCTATTATGGGATTGCATTGCCGCAAATATTGCTGGTGGCTGCTACCAAAGATATTGACGCTAACATAGTTTAAGCAAGGATGGTTTTGTTCAAATCTTAAAAACATTCCGTTGATAGCATGTAACGTATTCCCCATTTCTGAGCTTTGTATCTGACATACAATTCCTGTCCAAATCTGGACACCCAGCTATAATGGTAATTCCTCACATGCGTCTTTTGATAAACCCTGGTTAATAAACATATGGAAGTAGCTTACTTTAAATAATTAGTATCAGACCTAAAAAAAAAGGGAATTAGGAAAAGGACAAGTGTGTTAATACATGCACATGGGCAACACTATTCATTCACGCTGCATATGCTACAAACTAGGCCTATATTTCAGAAACGTAAATGTACTGCCATCTATGCGAGAGTTAGTGTTAATATAACTCTTATTTTTATTGTTAAAAACAATATGGATACATATAGGCAGATGGGATAAATTGCTTTAAAAAATAAAATCTTTGAATATTGTAATTTAAATGTATCAGAAAATGAATTTCCTTTTGTTTTTATTATTATGTAATTTTAAAAATAATTTCTGTATTTTTCACATTTTGTTAACAGGTACATGTCACACAATTCCCAGTATACTTGACCATAAAGCATACAATGAAACATTCATTGCATCAATAATTTACAGTTTGAAGGTATTCTTTTTTAATCGTGGATGGACAAATAAAAACAACACCTCGATCAAGTTGTTAGTAGTGTATGGAAAGAGGACCAGAAGGTGAAAAATGTGTCGTAATTACAGTTAGAGAAGGCAATGAGTGTATTTAGACATTTCGTAGTAATTAATTATTTTTAGTTTCAAATGTTGAAAGGGTACTGTATTACCGGTATATATATAGTGTTTAGTAAGAAGGATCACTACGTGTAACGAGTTATTGTCTTTTCCGTTAAAACCTAAAAGTATATGTGAATTATTCATTTCCAGGTGAATATCCTGTGTGGCAAACCACGAGATCAGTTGGCTCCAAATTGTTTTTGTGTCTGTACATTCACAGAATATATGACAGACAGTTTCTGGAAATTCTCCACAGAGAGGGCACAACGGTGATTCAACGTATCAAATTGTGTACAGAAAACTATTGTTTGCTAAAATATTATGAATAATTTTGAATTGAAACCACCTTATTGCGTCTATACTGTCAGTACATCTATTTGACATGAGGTGATACTGCTCCCATTGTTTGTCTGAGTATTCAGTATTTAATAAATCTTCCAACTGTTCATGTTTTGTTTTTTTATTCTAGTGAACTTTGGATTTAATGTTTGATAATAATGCTTACTTCCTTTTATATCTTTTCTCAAGCATGAAATATTGTATGGCACAACTGGATTACAATAATAATTATGTTATTATTAATATGTCCTCTCTATCACCCAACTCTACTAGGAATCATCCAACTCTATAGTTACATTTTATTGTCTATTGCCAACAACAAATATACATTTAACCCATTACCTATTAGAATGTCCTGGCTACGTAAAGCCCGGTGACGTCATAGGGCTTACTTCCTACAGTGTTTCCGTAGCTGCGTCATAGTAAGCACTTGCACACGTATTACTGAATAAATAACAGCACTAGCAGTTACTCCAAATTGATATCATGCAATTACAAAAGGGCATGTATTTGAAACACGTCTGGTGAACTGATCTATCAGTCAATGGGCTTAAGGGGGGGGGGGGTTAAATTTTCAACTGATCTATCAGCCTTAAAGGGTTAATTACAAACTGTTGTAAATTCATGAACATGCCATATTCGTTCGTGAATTGCAACCATTATTGTAGATCTCTTGTTAACATAATTTGTAACTTGTTTGTACATCGGCCGTTGACCCCGTATTACAGAAATTCCAGTGTTTTTCCCCATTAATCTCGAGTAGTAAGGCTCAGCATAATGGTTGGTATAGGGACCACTTTACCTAGCTGATGACTGGAGAAGAGGGTACAAGAGGAAAGGACATCCGGGTTCCTGGTTGGAGAAGAATGACATATTCTTTCAAGTAGGGGAGTTGAGTATTGTGGTACAGCCGAACGGGCGTCGAGTTGCATGTGTTTTATAATATAATTACGTATTCAACGTCTTGTAACAACAGGGGGCTAAAGCTACTGGTGCTGGCGGAACGATATATCCCGGATACACTCGTCTATATTAATCATATAATTTTTACCTCCAAACATACATTATGAGGAATTCTATGACATTCCTCTCATGGTTTCCAGAGATGACACGTTTCGTATTACTAAGCAAGGATGGTTCAGTTCAACAGTGGAAACAATAGCTTCCTTTGTAAAATATAACATGAAGATCATTTGGTCAACATTCCCTGCATGGACAAATCATGACTAAACTACAGCTTCAGAACTGCACATACGTTTACCCATTTAGCGATTCACTTAATTCGTACAACTACCTGTTTCTTTAATGCTTGTTTTCTGATTCATTTGTCCGGGAAAATGAGTCATTAAAACAGCAGAATACTTTTTTTTAAATAGTAAAAAATTATTGAATATCAATTATTTATTTTAACTTTTAACTATATGGTACATCTACACATAGGCCAACTGGAAGTGATGAATGCGTCACCCACTGATCTTACGATTTTCCAATCTTAATGTTTTATGTTTTACATCTGATGTATGGATGCCTAAGGTATGTCTTGCCTGAATTCCAATAACGGTATTGTATACCTTGTGGATATATGTATCGAGATCCAAGAACAAGATATCCACACATGCATGAGTATATAATTTCTTACGTTTACACGATTTCGCGACTGCCGATTGGCTAAAACATGGTCACGTGACAAAGGTTTACTCAACAAATTATTGCGTTCATTTAAGAAATTACATTCATTTTATGGTTGTTCATTGAAGTATGAAAGATTTGAAAGTACTGGTTAAACTTGTGTGAACGTCGGAACTTGCGACGGTCATTTCTTATAATTTCTAACGAACTAATTTCTAATGGCAGTGATGATTTCATAAACCGTGGTGCATTAATACAATCAAACGGACATTTTCAGTGTGGGTCTTCCGATTGTTGACTCGTTTTTATGTAGAGCATCTTCTTGATAAACATGATCGGGAAGGAACAGTTATTAAAACAACATGAAGGTATGAGTTCGTGAGAGGTACCAGCCATGTTCTGAATCTTAAAATGCATATTATACTAGTTGTGTATCAATGGACAAACCCCTGCTACGATGAAGCGATCTTTAAACCATTAGACATGATATTATTATTAGAATCCGATACTAGCTGCGACTGGAATGATGTAGTTATAACGTTAAATTCAGTTAGTTGTTAGATGACAAAATATGGCAATGGACTAGATGTAGTCATTGTGTACTACACATTGCCAGTACCTCTCACGAACTCCTACCTTCGTCATTCCCGATCATATTTATCAATAAAATGCTTTGCATAAAAACGAGTCGAGAATCGGAAGACCTACACTGAACATGTCCGTTTGATTGTATTAATGCGCCACAGTTTATGAAATTATCACTGCCATTAGAAATTAGTTCGTTAGAAATTATACGAAATGACCGTCGCAAGCTCCGACGTTCACATGTGTTTAACTAGCACTTTCAAATCAACAACCATAAATAAATTGCTACAGGCTTGGAAGATATGTAAAAATAAAATGTCACGGTCACAAGACGATATTAATGCTGTGGTTCCTGTCTTTTTTCTACCAGGAACCACAGCACACACTAGAAACGACAGAACACTACTAGGAACCGCAGCACGTGTACACGAGACAGAACACTACTAGGAACCACACATATATATATATAACTTTTTCTCTCTCAAGATTCTTTCACTTTTATCACGACTTGTCAGTTTAGGGCAGGAGGAAACCCACAACATCCGTAGCGCTGAATGTTGCAGTAAACCTGAGAGCGCTGGTTGGTACTGACAAGACCAAGGATGATAACTGCATTGCCACTCTACAGACATATCATCCTATCAATATCGCGTCAGAAAGGTAACCATCGCGAACATTGATGCCGGGCCTCCGGGGTGAGATTTGAACCTGGAACCTTTGGCTCCGAAGTCCAACGTTCTACCACTGCCCTACCACCCGCCCTACCCATATACTGCCTGGTGATGTAAAACTCACACTGAGACATAGCTATATACAGTAATCGCATAAGTATACAAATGATCAGCCATTCCAACGAGTATACCTAATTAACATAATATAACGGCTAAGTATAGCACGGACGGACGTAGACAAATAATTCAAATTGCTCCGAAAGAATTCTTTAATAATAAGATGTTTCAGTGAAATCGACCCCTGGCCACTGTTCACTAAGGCGGAAGACAATTCCACACAGAGGACATGAGCACAACCAAGACAATTGTCATATTTATGTCGAATAAACAAATAACTGCGAATTGATGGAACAATATTTTAATAATAAAAATATATAATGATAATCATTGGTGTCATTCATTACACACATACACACGCACACGCTTTTTATTTATTTACCAACTACGCGAGTTCTACTACGCAGGATATAACGCTGGCGTACAGTGATAACATATACATTTCTTACGCATGTCTTCAAGCGTGTACGCATATTGAATATATCACACATATA
Source organism: Lepetodrilus schrolli (assembly GCA_032361225.1). Taxonomy (NCBI): domain Eukaryota; kingdom Metazoa; phylum Mollusca; class Gastropoda; order Lepetellida; family Lepetodrilidae; genus Lepetodrilus; species Lepetodrilus schrolli. The sequence goes on along the minus strand of JAUTBT010061553.1, from coordinate 4,086 downwards.
CGATTAGAAAATAATACAAATCATTAGATCTACAAAGTTGTTCATGTGAATATTTGGGTAGGAGTGGCAGCACCAATTCAATATACATGTATGCATTCATCATATGTATATCATATTATGAGGGCAAAGGATCACAAATCAATTAAATATCCCGCAATACGTTAGTATATAGTGCGACTATACTTGCAGATTGTGGAGGTATTATCGCTTTGTAAAACTGGTCCAGCATCCAAGCACACACACGTGCACGCACGCACGCAAACCCCCACCCCCATACACCCCCCCCCCCCCCCCACACACACACGAGTATGCCCCAGAGAGCATTGGATTGGATCATTTGAACAGAGAGAGGCATACAGAGAGGGCGAGTCTGTGATGTACAGGAGCATAATGTCGACTACATTTTCTACAATTTACAAGGATACGTAGTGAACATTTGGCAGCATTCAGGCTTGGTTCCCTAGATACGTATTTAAGCCCGATAACAATGACGATAAAACTGTTCAGAGTGTCGCCGTAGCGGTTACACTAACGAAATCTCGACCGGGTACTGATTAATTGAATAATGCACTTACGACGATATCTTCAACACTCGAGTTATCGTTATTGTGCTCCGCGTGACCGAGCCTTTAGGCAGACTTGCAACTCACCCACTCACTCACTCACTCACTCACTCACTCACTCACTCTCTCTCAATCTCTCTCTCTCTCTCTCTCTCTCTCTCCCCTCTATCTCAACACACTGTACACTAATACACATACGGTACATTATACAATGTATAGGATATAGGAATCAATGAAGAGAAACTGAAAATGCAATACGATTATCTCTCGTTAGGTTATGCATTGATGGGAGGTGACCTCTCCCTTTGTTCTAAACGTTACCTTCTACCATATTGGCAGGATTACACCTTGATTCTGCTTTATCTTAGAACACCGACAGACTAGAGATGTACAGCACCTCTAGGGTTTTACATTATGCTATCAACACATTATGTCACATATCTGTGGTCATGCTACTACACAGACGCTGACCTTTGATCTGTTCAACAATTATTATAAAGAGAGTAGTATTATTGGTTAAATGTAAAATATACAAACTAGTAAATATCACTAACTTGAAACCCGAGAAGACTACTGATGGTAGTTTTACAACAAAAGCCAACCCAGGTTATTGGAATGATTCCTATATGTAATTAACTCGTATATACAAATATGTTGTACTGTAATCTACAACTAGTGTTGCTCCAATGATACATACATTATGCTACATTTCACAAACAATCCAAACGGGACCTTTGTTTTCATATTCCATACGCTTCATGTTTACATTTACCGATAGTTCATACTTAATCAATAGGCCTACGGTCTTCATGATTAACTCCCATTTTCACATCAATCAAACTCTTATAGGTTACGCTTATACAGAGATCTATGCGTGTAACCTACTTCTACTCGAAACGTATATTTAACTCGATGAATCCAATGTTATAGCACTAGATGAAGACAGCACTGATATTTCATATTTCATACAATATCCATTCCCTCCAAGAGGATCACGTGACCAAGACCACGTGACAATGCTGTACCGGGGAATCCCCTTACTACAGACAACAGCTGTAGTATCCACGTGTTGTATGTACTGCTAGTATGACGAGTCCATGATGAATGTTATTCCTATGTTTGTTCTAGTAACGTCTCTTTCTCTTTCAGTCCTTGATTACCCTTATATGTGGGATTCTGGAATGTTGATTTAGGATCACGATATATTGGGTTACTTTCCTGTAAAACAAAAATAGAAAAAAACTATTATAATAATTATAACAAAACATTATAATTTAATGTTGACGAGATGAGGCAAACTATGCATTACGAAATTACGAATAATACAACCCAGCTAGTTATTCAGTGACAAGGCGAATAATGTTATAATGTTAGTACTAATGAGCAATTTTATATATGTTCATTACTTACTAGCGACAATACCCTTCACTATGTGGCAGACACTCACGTGCGGTATATATCATAGAAGGTATTTAGAAACAATGCTCTTCTGTCTGTACTGTGGCAGTACAGCTATCATCCTTGGTTCGTCAGTACCAGCCTGTACTCGCAGGTATATCTCAACTCTAAGCACCACGGGTGTTGCAGGTTTCCTCTTGCCATAAGCTACCAAGCCGTGATATAAGAGGCTTAAATGCAAACACATTAACAAACAACATTGATTTCATTGGACATCCGATTGATTTCGTTGGACATCTCATCCTTACCGATTCCCACTTGGCTTTCTTGGAGGCCTTCAGGAACTCCGCGTATTCCCGGGCCTCTCGCCTCCTCTTGAAGAAGAGGAAGAGGAGTATGAGAATTATTCCGATGAGAAGGATGGCAGCGGGGATGCCCAGGGCAATAGCCATGACTGGAACCTCTTCCGGGCATTCTGGGGATGAAGTGATGCGCATGTAAAATACACTATGTCATAATGATGCGCACATAAAATATACTACAGCATATCACGAGTTGAAAGCTATTACGTAATTTACTATGTATTGTAGATATTAAAATATACTTTAAGCAAAACAGGGTACACAAGTGAATTAATCATATTGCCAGTGAACGTAAATATGCCACCGGCTGCCATAGGTTGTTGCTACCTTACACGGCTAGATATAATCTTAATTCGTTTAAACCAAATCACTATAATGTTCTTTTTGTGTGTTATATTTTGTTTGTTTCTTGTGTGCATTATGTGTTTGAGTAAGAACATCCTGGCGTTATTGGAAACTGTAGGTTTGGCATTGTGCTGTCATACTTTTAGTTTCTTGTATCTTCAGTACTATGGCATTGTTTTCATCATACTCATAGCTGTAATAGAACAGACACCCATCCTCGTCATTTGACCGACAACGTTTGATTCCGTCTTGAGGTCGATCTGGAAAGAAAAACAATGATATCATCTTAATAAATGACAATATCACGTTGTAATAATTCAATAAATATAACCAGCATACTCAATGCTTTACAGATGATATGGTTCTCACATACATGTAATGCAAAACGTGTGCACATATGTGATGGACATTACAGAACTCCCGTACCTTCAACAGTGCTGACTTTCTCTGAAAACATGGTACACTCTTGTTCGCATTTGACAGCATCGTAATCCCCCGAACCGAAGCCTTTACACTGGGCGCAAGACTTGAATTGACTGCATTTGGAAGGACACGCCTGAAATAACGTGATTATTTATTAGGAAATATACGAAAACATTAGGATATAGATAATAGCACTGATGACAAATTATTAATAATTTAATAAATAATAATAATGTACTTAAATAGCGTCTAATATCCATCCGAAGGTGCTCAATGGCGCTTACAGTACAGATGTATACATGTAGAAAAGACTAGGAGCTTTAAAAGGCTTCACGATACAGATGTGTTTTAAGTTCAGATTTGAAGGAGGATTTAGTAGGTATGGATCTGAGGGCTACGGGAAAGCTGTTCTAGAGAAGGGGGACCGCAGCAGCGAACGCCCTATATATCACCCATTGTAGTTTTAGTGTCAAGTCGGACAAGTTTGCATTTATTACTGGAACGAAGGGGTCGACTGGGAGTGTGGACAGATGAGGTCTCTGAGATAGGAGCAGCGTTGACACTCTACATACAAATGTGGGCTTGTATAAGAATTCTGAAGGAAATTCTTTGTTTGACAATATTGGCAGCTGCATTTTGAATTCTCTGTAGTTTAATCATGATTGTAGTATAAGTGTTGAAGAAGAGAGAGTTACAGTCTTGAGAAAAATAAGTGCTGCATATTAGAAGGAGAGTGTTACCAGGCAATCTGAGCAGGTGGGTCCTATGTACTGAGTTCCTGTGTTACAGACACACAGACACAGACATAGACACACACACACACACACACACTTACCAGGCAATCTGAGCAGGTGGGTCCTATGTACTGAGTTCCTGTGTTACAGACACACAGACACAGACACAGACAGACAGACACACACACACACACACACACACACACTTACCAGGCAATCTGAGCAGGTGGGTCCTATGTACTGAGTTCCTGTGTTACAGAC
>JAUTBT010061542.1:0-14683 GCA_032361225.1 Lepetodrilus schrolli | reverse complement strand
GTACCAGCCAGTGCTCGCAGGTTTACTGCAACATTCAGCGCTACGGATGTTGCGGGTTTCCTCCTGCCCTAAACTGAACTGACAAGTTGCTCTAATGGCACTCACTAGTGAGTAACCAGTGCTGTTGTTGTTGTATTACAGGACGTCGTACGAGTTGTTGTTGTATTACAGGACGTCGTACGAGTGGGTGAACCCAGCACAGTACGGCCTGGTGGTTGTCACGTCGTCAGAGGGCCGGAACCTCCCGTACGGAAAGTTGGAGGACTTCCTCAGTCGAGACAGCGCTGCCCTCAACTGCCACACCAACGACGACAAGTAGGTTGCAGGTTTCCCGGTAGTCGATGTTGTTGTATGTGTGAATGACTCCTGTTGTTGTACGTGTGAATGACAATAGTGTTTAAAGAAACAACGTAGCTGATTGTTGTTGTACGTGTGAATGACAATAGTGTTTAAAGAAACAACGTCGCTGATTGTTGTTGTATGTGTGAATGACAATAGTGTTTAAAGAAACAACGTAGCTGATTGTTGTTGTATGTGTGAATGACAATAGTGTTTAAAGAAACAACGTAGCTGATTGTGGTGAAAATGTCCAGGATTCCATTCCGCAGAATGATCGAAGGGCTACAAGTCATAACTATACACATAAAGTTATAACTATTGTAGTTCTGTGATTGTTCTGTTGAACAGTTCTTAATAATAATATATTGTTCGCCTCATTTCCTAAAAACTCATTTGAGTAGTTTTGTGTAATATTTCTTCTATATAAATGTCTATAATAATAAATAATAATAATAATCATAATAATAAGTCCATTTGTATTGATACATAACCACGTGGTATTTTTTGTAGGAAAGCGTGGTTTGCTGTTGATCTGGGCGTGTGGATTATTCCGACGTCCTACACACTGAGACACGCCCGAGGATACGGGAAGTGAGTACATATGACCCCTGACATTTACTTTTATATGGAAACGAGAGAAGCCAAATCTGATGTATTACCTCGAAGAGTATTTTTACTGAACAAAACTATTTAACAATTTACTTAAATTTGGCATAATTTTAGGAAATGCGCTTACCTAAAGATTTTGTAGATCGCTGAATGTCTATTTCACCTATATTACCCAGCAAACACATAATGTTATACAGTATTACAACGTTGTATGAACATTATTCCATCACGTTCACATAATGCTGTAAACATTGTATAACGTTATTTGATTCCTGGGTTACATACTATGTTATAATTTTGCTAAATATGTGAACAAGTGTCGTTTAATCATGTGACAGAGATTTACACATTCAAAAACACCAATGGTCACGTCACAGACATTAGTATTTAGAACTGAGTGCCAACTGAGCTACTGAACCATGACCATCTCTCTGTGACCAGGTCGGCTCTGCGGAACTGGAACTTCCAGCTGTCCAAGGACGGAATCACCTGGCAGACCATGTATCAGCACACCGACGACTGCTCCCTCAACGAACCAGGGTGAGAACTTCACACTTCACAAATGACCCATTGCAAAGCCACACTTATGCTCCATGCTTATATCATGTCAATTTCCCCTGATATTTTCCGTAACTGATTTCTCTCTGACACATTGTACTAATTAAACAACATAATGGAACTTTATCATCTGCCATTGTTGAGAGAGTGTGAATAGCTTTTCATAATTGTGATCCATAATCAACAATGTTGATTACGTCTTTTTGTGTTTCTCGTGCTTAGGTGAAATTTTAACATTTTTGACTGCTAGTTTTCCCTCTCGATAAAGCTGTTTGTCGGCACGTTTCAATTGTTTATTACATTAAAATGATCATATTGAATAATTATGATAACCAACTCGATATGATTTGTTGTTACGGAAAATATGTCCCTCAAGAAATTAATGTTCAAAGTTCCTCACTAAAGCTCGGAACTAATTAGTATATTATTATTATTATTATTATTATTATTACTACTATTAGAAACTGCACATTAATAAGTTATTATAACTATTATTGTTATTATTTATAGTTACTAAAATACCTATTCTTCATATTAATTTTTAAGAAATATTTTTTTTATGATTATTATTATAATTATTGTCATCAGTATCATTATCAGTATTAAAAGTATCATTACCATCATTATCCTCACTGTCATCATGTCTGTGTACAGGTCTACGGCGACGTGGCCAGTGGAGGCAGCACAAGAAGAGCGTCAGGGCTGGAGACACGTGAGACTGCAGCAGTCCGGGAAGAACGCCAGTGGACAGACACACTACCTGTCGCTGTCCGGCTTTGAGATCTACGGCTCTGTCACTGGAGGCTGTGACGACATCGGTACGTGCTCTGATGTGCGTCGTCACAAATGGGTGACAGATTCCTGCTGCGATGTTAAATCACTCACCCACTCCGGCATGCGTGTGTGCATGCATTTGGACCCAGGAAAATTATTGCCTGTTTACACATATATATCTGTGAGGACCCATTGCATATATTGCCTCCTAGACATTGAGTTTGCGACTGAGCTCGAAGCATTTGTGAATATGGCTTTAGTCCCCCAAATCGTATACTCAATAAGTCCTCCGTACAAATTTCTACAAAATCTACCTCGAAATGGTATTTTTGTATTTTCTCACTTGTGTTTGATTCCCACCTCCATGTTGAGATATTACTTGTTGGAGACTGATCTCAAGATGTTACTTTTATTTAAGAATGACCTTGGGGTTATACTTTTATCCTGACCTCTTTTTAGAACGACCCTGAGGTTTTACGTTTTAATCCTGACCTGGAGGTGTTGTACCTGCAGGTAAAGCTGCCAGAGAGGCGGAGGCGAATCTACGTCGACAGCGACGGATACTGCGCACACACGTGCTGAAACAGATGATGCCGGGCGCGCGGGTGATTCGGGGGATGGACTGGAAGTGGCGGGACCAGGACGGCAGCCCGCCGGGGGAGGGGATGGTCACAGGGGAGCTCCATAATGGTGAGCACCGAGGGAATCCTGCTAGCTTTGTGTCGACTTCTTTTGTTTTAATGCCTTGTATTTAAACTTCTATGGTGTAAATTCAGAACTCAATTTTCTGCAGATCTGCAGACAGCTGCTGATTTATTTGTCCAGGGGTAAATTTATTTATTTAGTGGCTTGTTTTCTGCTGAAATGAGACTAGTTCTAAAGCTCCTCGGTCAAATTCCTAGTTGTTGTTGACGTGTTTATATTAGGGTAGGATAGCCACAAATATATCTTCTAATGTTAGATAGTCTCAGATTAAACTTGCCGCCTATGGGTGAAAGATTCCTGCTGCAACGTAAAACAATAACTCAATCTCTCACTTTGATTAAACAACAAATATTTTACTGCATAGTCTTAGAATTGAAGTATTCATTCATTTGAACTGGCTACTTAGTGAACTAGCTTAGTGAGTGAATTAGTGACGTAAAACAATAATTCACTCACGAGTGAACTAGCTACGAACATTTGCATAGTATTAAAATTGATTAGAATTAAAATACTTTTGTATATGTAACCTGTTTATAGGTGGGTAGCTGTAATAATTGCCACACATGCAACGTACGATTCTTACCTTTGATTGATTGATTTGATGTTTTGCATCGTCACGAGAATACATGTTACCGTGGAGACCTGAGATTGTTGCCATTACTGATGACGCTGTCCCACCGCAGGTTGGGTGGATGTCACGTGGGACGCAGGTGGCTCCAACTCGTACAGGATGGGTGCGGAGGGCAAGTTTGACCTCTCTCTGGCGCCCTCACATGACCCCGACAAGCTCCGCTTCAACAAGGCTGACATGCCCGTCGCTGGGGGCGCCAAGAACCGGTCGTCGGGGACGACAGTGTCGGACAAGGTCAGGGTCAGCAGGAAGAGCAGTTCCACCCCGAGTCTGAGCGATGTGTCCGAGGCCAGAGCTTCAGTGGCCAGCACAGAGCAGGCAGCTTCCGCCGAGAATCTCACCGCCACCATGCAGGCTGTCAGAGAGGTACGTAGATATCTGTGTTAGGACAATTCCACATTCCACATTGAACAAGTAGTAATTTCCAGGCCCAAATATGGTGGGGTCTATTCCCCGGACCTGGACCCAATTCCCAGTCCAGTCCAGAGTCCGGGGAATAGATCTACTGGACAGGATCTACATAATAATAATACTAGTTTTATTAAAATTATATATAATTTTACAAAATGATAGTAATAATAATTACACAGCACATCAATAGGACAATATCATTATCGGTGTGCATTGTAGAATATTAATATGTCTGTCACAACTGCTTTATTTAATATCACACCCAACTCTGTGTTCTAGTCTGCCGAGAACATGGCGGAGAGTGTGGTGAACCGAGCCAGCTCCGACGCCATCGTCATGGTAACAGTTGACCAGGCCGATGAGTCCTCGGACGCCACACTGACCAATGACCCCCTGGTGGTCGTCCACCGCGGGAGCGACGACACACTGGTCAGCAGCGACTTCGGCCTCATGGACGTGCTGACGGGCACAGACGAGAGCAGTGGTCAGTTGCCCGGAGCCGTGGGGGGGTCGGCCGCGGCGGTCAAGGAAGTCCACCACCTCTCCAACGCAAACCGCGAGAAGCAGGCGAAGAACGAGGCGGCCAAGAAAGCCGACTCGCAGACCAGGTCCTCACCGACCAATCTGATGAGTGTCAGCGTGCCGAACCTGCCGACCAGCATGGAGCAGACAGCCAGTCTGCTGGACACGTTCGCCGCCGCCGCACGGAGGAATCTGTCCGGGGGAGGCGGAGGCAGCAACATCGTCCGTAACGCCAACACCAGCAGTCTGGTCAGACTGGCCTTGTCCAACTCACCCAGTAAGTGGATCTCTTGGGTTGATGAAATCCACTGTGAGCTCTTTGTACTTAATCAAATTCAGGATGTAATATGGCCTTGTCTAACACGTTTTATTTACTGATTTGTTGTTTACTTTTTACAAAATTTTACAATTAATGCTAGTGATACGAAGAATGTAGATTTTGCTCATATTTTCCTGCAATTCTTTATTGAAATTTCACAATTAAAACAAATGATCCAGAAAATGTAGCAAGTTTTATTTACTCATATTTTCCACAATTATATTTCCCAAATAATTATCTAGAATTATCCATATTTTCCTACAAAACTTAACAAAAACTTTCAATTAATGTGAATAATGCAGAAAATGTAGCATATTCCAATTATCCATATTTTCACCAACAAATTCACAAAAAATGTACTGTTTTATTTATAATTTTAATGAAAATTTCACAATTTCCTATGATTGATCGGGAAAATGTAGCTGGCTCTGCACCATTCTGTTGACCTAGGCAACCTACTGAGTGCCGCCCAGAGTTACCCGAGCTTGACGGCGTCGGCGTCGCAGACGTCCAACACGCTGACCACCACTCAGACCATGGCCAATGTGACGTCGCTGAGCCAGGCGCTGACACGCAGTCTCACGTCCACGTCCAGCGAGAGCGACAACGAGTTCCTGGAGAGCTGCCGCACCAACCCTCTCCTGGCCGAGCTGGAGGACGACGAAGAGCTGCCTGAGCCTGACGACGACGATGACGATGAAAATGAAGACGAAAACGAGGACGATGAAGACTACGATGATGTCATGGTCAGTGCAGTACGTCACTTTAATGTTCGTCGCTGCTGATGGGGGTTTATTCTTGTGGCTAGCAGTGAGGTTTATTTGTGTAGTTAGGAGTATTTGTGTGGTTAGGAGTGGGGTTTATTTGTGTGGTTAGGAGTGGGGTTTATTTGTGTAGTTAGAGAGCGAGGTTTATTTGTGTAGTTGGGAGTGGGGTTTATTTGTGTGGTTAGGAATGGGGTTTATTTGTGTAGTTAGGAGTGGGGTTTATTTGTGTGGTTAGGAGTGGGGTATACTTGTGTGGTTAGGAGTTGGGTTAATTTGTGTAGTTAGGAGTGGGGTTTATTTGTGGACAGATTAACCTTCTCTCTGCTGGAGGCAACCAGGGATGCCTGTTACCATGTAGTTAGTAATGTTGCAGGATACCAAGTAGTATGGTAACGTCGTTACCTGGGGATTGGTAACATTATAATTACAGGGTACTTGGATTGTAGCATTGTGGACTGTAATAGGCTGTATGGAGGCTTGGATATTTATACTGACCAGCAAAAGTAACTGTGCATGTTCCGCAGGAGGAAGACGAGCTGGACACACGTGATCGACGCACGTGGGACGACGAGTTCGTCCTGAAGCGCCAGTTCTCCGCTCTGATCCCCGCCTTCGATCCGCGTCCTGGGCGTACCAATGTCAACCAGACCCAGGACTTCGAGATCCCATCGCCAGGTGAGTGCTGACCTCCCAGACCCCATTTTACGATGACCTGCTAACTATATTTAGATGCTCCTAAACCAGTCATAAATGGTATTGCCTCGTAACAAGTGTTTCACGACGACATAAGTCTTGTCCCCTTCTAAATGAACTTTAGGAGATGATAAACTGGGTCATGAAGCTGGGAGCTCCTAAATTTAGGATGCCGTGGAATGTGGAGCCAGGTAGTGTATGAGTTATGTTGCCAGGGCTATGTTGCCAGGGTTACGTTGCTATGGTTATGTTGCTATGGTTATGTTGCTATGGTTATGCTGCATTCTGTATTTGGGTATGTCAGGGCTATGTTACCAGGGCCGTCCTGTACAAGACGGTGAAACTCTAAGGTAGCCCTAACACCAACTTTAACCATAGACTACACTATCACTACGGCTGGAGCCACATAGACTACACTATCACTACGGCTGGAGCCAAAGTTAGCTTACAGTTGTGCCAGAGAGGCAAGGGTTACATTGCTGGGTGAAAAATTCCTGGTTTCCTTTAACGACCAATGGTACAGGATGTTTTTTTTCGTTATCACACGACTCTTGGGTATCACCATGCTGTTTAGGTTCTCATCCCACCATAACCAAATCACTGAAATACTGTAGAAAATGATGTTGTTCCCATGTTCTAGCTGTCAAAATGCTGATTGCGATGTCTTCTTCCCAATGTAACAGTACAGTGGTGATCCTGGGATCGAACATTATTGGTTTTTCCAGTAGATAGTAGGAGCAATTGTTATATCCCAATGCTTTTTCATTTTGTTGACAGTATTTTCATTGATGAATATTCTGTATTTTAGGATCAGATGAAAACGGAAATGGCGAGCAGAGAGAGATGGTAGCGCAACCAAGGCTGATGCTGTCACTGCGAGCGCCGTGCCTCCCCGGGGTCAGTGTCTGTCCCCGTCAAAATATTAATACTCAACACAATAAGTTAAGGGCCAGCAGATACTTTGTGGAAAGCTGTTGACCAAATTCTGGAACTTGTCTTGAGAAATCTAGTTGCATTCTTCGAATGTATCTGCAAGTTCTTGAAAAGTACCCGAAGCCTGTTGACATTTGGAAATACTTCGTTATTTAAATAAAATACAAACTAAATTTATATCTGAAAAGGCTACTGGCCATTCATTAGTTTTGTTGAGGATATTTAACACTCAGTTTCTCAAACATTGTGGATTTTAAGTTGTTCATTATCCAGAGGAAATTATTCATTATCCAAAGGGTGTGATATGAGTCAGTGATTTGAAGCACAACTGTCATGATGATGAGCCGCGGTGTTTCAGATGAGTGATGAGGAGTACCCCCTCGGAGACCAGGCCGCCTGCATCTTCCAGTACGTTCAGCATCTGCTGACACTCGGCACTCACAGCGGACGTAATGAACGTCTCCGCCGCATCTGGGAGCCCACGTACACGTGAGTAGAAAGTGCCATCTTGTGACAGGAAAATATATAATTGGCATTACTTCTCACTAGTATCACTTATCGCAGTGGTAGAACGTTGGACTTCGGAGCCAAAGGTACTAGGTTCTAATCCCGCCCCAGGAGCCCGGCATCAAAGTCGTGATATAAGTGAAAGAATCTTGAAAGTGACTCTAAACCCCAATTTAAAAAACAAACAAAATTTTAAAAAAAATTATCACTGGTCCAACTATTGGATAGATTTCAGAGGGATTGATTGATTGATTGATTGATTGATTGATTGATTGATTGATTGATTGATTGATTGATTGATTGGTATGTTAGTGGGGATCTTTCACCAATACGCGACAACTTGAGAGGGAAACCTACTAAGTAAGATGACGATTGAATTGTTTGCCACCTCAGTTATAAGTTTTCAGATTATTGCGTTAATATTTCCAGTCATGTTTTCTGACATCACTTCCCTGTTCTCTACTTTGCAGGCAACAACAAATTAAAAGTAGTGAACCTGTTCATGAATTCTATGACTCTTGGTCTGCTGTGTACAGACTGATCAATGAGTTATTATTATTTTTGTTTTCTGAATTGAAGTTTAGATCTGCTTTCAAGATTCTTCCACTCATATAACGGCTTGTCAGTTTAGGGCAGGAGGAAACCTGCAACACCGGTAGCGCTGAATGTTGCAGTAAACCTGTGAGCACCAGCTGGTCGTATACAGACCTCTCCTTTACTTTGTCGTCACGTATGGATGAAAGATTCCCGCTGTGACGTAAAACAATAATTCACTCACTCGCCAATGACACTTAGCCTAGTTAACCCCAGCCTAGTTAACCCCAGGCTTGATCATCCAGCTGTTCTATTCCAGGATTATTTACAAGGAAGTGCGAGAAGATGAGGAGAAGGATTGCGACTCCAAGGGAAGCAAGGTGAGTCACTGTCATTTTCCACACAGTTATTGTCTGTTCTCCTCCCTCCATAAACAGATCACCGCCACAGCACTGAAATAGTATGGAAAATGGCACAATAACCGAATTCACCTGTTATCAAATTAGCATGATCATCCATAAAAGACATCAAATCCATTCAATCACTCATACAAAATCATCACATTTGTTCGAGTATTTGTAAAACAAAACCATTAAATTCACTCTACTAAAGCATTTCTTTTGTTATCACAAGATATAGATAATATTATGACCTGCAGTCTGTATCTGTGGCTGTTCTTCCAGACCTCCTCCCTGACACACTCCCCGGACTGCGTTGGACTGCGACAGTCCCTGCTGGACTGGGACCTCCCCCGCGGTGGCGACGTGACCGGCTGCACTGTGGACAACGTCCTCAACCTCCTGCAGAGACTGTTTGCTATCAGCATGGAGCAGGCCACCCCTAGCAAGAGGAACGGTGAGGCAGCACACCTAGTACTGACCCCTGACCCATGTCCTGTCCTCAAATACGGATCCATTGACAGTCGTAGTCCTGACCAAGGACACATTGATAATCCTAACCCTCAGTTCCATGCTTGTGGGCTTGTAATTGGCTGGGGCTTTGCTTGCCCTGTAGACTACTTGTCAGTGTATCTGTGATACTGAAGGCTATACTAGGTGAAGGCTACACTAGGTGAAGGCTATACTAGGTGAAGACTAGGTGAAGGCTACACTAGGTGAAGGCTATACTAGGTGAAGACTATACTAGGTGAAGGCTACACTAGGTGAAGGCTACACTAGGTGAAGGCTACACTAGGTGAAGGCTACACTAGGTGAAGACTATACTAGGTGAAGACTATACTAGGTGAAGGCTACACTAGGTGAAGGCCACACTAGGTGAAGACTATACTAGGTGAAGGCTATACTAGGTGAAGGCTACACTAGGTGAAGGCTATACTAGGTGAAGGCTATACTAGGTGAAGGCTACACTAGGTGAAGGCCACACTAGGTGAAGGCTACACTAGGTGAAGGCTACACTAGGTGAAGGCTATACTAGGTGAAGGCCACACTAGGTGAAGGCTACACTAGGTGAAGGCTACACTAGGTGAAGGCTATACTAGGTGAAGACTATACTAGGTGAAGACTATACTAGGTGAAGGCTACACTAGGTGAAGGCTACACTAGGTGAAGGCCACACTAGGTGAAGGCTACACTAGGTGAAGGCTATACTAGGTGAAGGAAAGCAGCCAAGGTGTGGAGTTACATGGTGTTACTGACATTCCTGCAATGCATTAACCCTCTCCATGCTGGATTAGGCACAAACACGGCCCTTTAGGGCATCTCTGGTTGCCTCCATCATGGAGAAAGTTAAACAGCTTCAATGCTGACCACCTCAATGTTAGTTTTCAAACAATGTTTTTTATGTTTTTCAATCAACTTTTATGACATCACTTTCTTCTCCACTTTGCAGACAACAGTGAAGTCCAGTTAAACATTCCAGCTGATGAGTTCATCAGTAAGAAGCTTACAAACAAGGTTGTGCAACAAATTCAGGTACGAGGATTTGTCTCTTTCCTTTCATCATTCCATTTATTCAATCATATATTCACTTTTAATCAAACTTATCATTTTTAACCCATTTCTATTGTATAGTTAATTAGTTCACCGTCACGTATGGGTGAAAGATTCCCGCTGTGACGTAAAACAAAAATTCACTCACTCACACTCTCTTTCCTTGGAAGAATTTTTGGCAATTTTATGGGTTTTATAATATTAACAGCCTTCCATGAAAACTAGGTGTTCGTTTAATTGACTTTGTGGCAGGAACGTGACTAATAACTCTGTGTGTTTCAGGATCCTCTGGTGCTAGCAAGTCACGCGCTCCCCGAGTGGTGCGAACATCTCACACGATGGTGCCCCATGCTCTTCCCGGTGGAGACGAGGCAGCTGTACTTTACATGTACAGCATTCGGAACGTCCAGGTATGTAGCATGTCCCATCTCGCCACTAAATAACATCCAGGTATGTAGCATGTCCCATCTCGCCACTAAATAACATCCAGGTATGTAGCATGTCCCATCTCGCCACAAGAGTGCAGTAGGCCAAGGCATGGCTGCATCTTGCCAAAAGACATTAAAAAGGGTACAGCAAGGACTGATCAGCTCAAAGTCAGTTAATAATGTGTCTTGATTGGATATCCAAGCCGTTGTATAAGTAAAAGAATCTTGAAAACGGTTCTAAACCCCCAATTTAAAAAAAAATTAAGTAGGATATGTTACCCGGCAGAAATGTTACCTAGTTTAAGCAGCTCTAAAGCCTAATTCGAACAAACAACTTGCTGCCCTTTATCGAATACAAGCCAAATACATACGGTACACTTACAACGCTGTCGCTACATTCACTGTACACGTACCCTGTTCAATTTAATACTCTTCTGGTTCCAGGGCCATTGTGTGGCTCCAGAACAAGCGTGACGCCAGCATGGAGAGGAACCGCGGACCACTGCCACGACGCGATGACGGCCACGAGTTCCGCGTGGGCCGACTGAAGCACGAGCGGATCAAGGTACCGCGCGGCTCACAGCTACTGGACTGGGCCATGCAGGTGATGAGGTACCATGGCAAGAGGAAGTCTGTGCTGGAGGTGAGGACAGGCAGTGAAGTTGGTGACCTTGACCTTAACCTTAGTAACATTGGTGACCTTGGCAGCTGAAAGTGACCATGATCTCTGTCAATGTCCATAACAACTGTCTCAATGTCCTTAACAACTGTCTCAATTCAATGTCCATAACAACTGTCTCAATGTCCTTAACAACTGTCTCAATGACCTTAACAATTGTCTCAATGTCCTTAACAACTGTCTCAATGTCCTTAACAATTGTCTCAATGTCCTTAACAATTGTCTCAATGTCCTTAACAATTGTCTCAATGTCCTTAACAACTGTCTCAATGACCTTAACAACTGTCTCAATGTCCTTAACAACTGTCTCAATGACCTTAACAACTGTCTCAATGACCTTAACAACTGTCTCAATGACCTTAACAACTGTCTCACTCAATGACCTTAACAACTGTCTCAATGACCTTAACAACTGTCTCAATGACCTTAACAACTGTCTCAATGACCTTAACATCTGTCTCAATGACCTTAACATCTGTCTCAATGTCCTTAACAACTGTCTCAATGACCTTAACATCTGTCTCAATGTCCATAACAACTGTCTCAATGTCCTTAAAAATGACATAATACTAGCTAATTATTGAGTGTTGATGTATGCAAGTAAATAAAATAAATATTAAACTATACCTACAATGATCATGCAGACATATTTTCCTGCGAAGTTGGTCAAGTGATCCAGTGTCTGATTCAGTATTGGCTTTGCTATTATTAATTTTAGTAGCATCTCCACAGAGACAAACTTCAAACTTTTAATTTTTTTCAAAATTATTGGTAGCATAAGTTTGTCTTACAGCATAGGTTAATTTTAGTGAAAATCCATCACAGCTATTAGCAGTCACATGTTTTCGTGGTCTTCCTGATCAAGGTTTTCATTCCCTGATTGTCTCCCCTGTCTGCAGATTGAGTTTGAAGGGGAGGAGGGAACAGGTCTGGGCCCCACGCTGGAATTCTACGCCCTGGTGGCCGCCGAACTACAGAGAAAATCCTTGGGGCTCTGGCTGTGTGACGATGACATCATGGACACATCCGAGCGAGAGGTCAGTATCAGATACGACCCCAAGATTACAAACCTGTTTGAGGATGATTTTATTCTCAAGCTCAAATTTTATATAATAATAATATGGATATTTGTAAAGCGCTAAATCCACCCACTAGTGCATGCTCTAAGCGCTACAAGGAGTATGTACATGTTATGAGGTAAAACACAAACAAAACAAAAACAAAAAGTCAGCTGTTAATTGTAAGGGGTAAAACACAAGTGAAATATAGTTCAGCAGTTGTAGTGGATTTTAAACAGATGAGGGGATTGTGAAGAAAACCTTGAATTTAGGATGAGTTTCATAATCTCAGGGCCTGGACATAGGTCAGAGGTTGAATTCTGTTAAAGTCTGGACATGACCTTGTCAAATATGTGGGAGATAATTTGAATGTTTTTCTATTTGGAATGGTAAACTTGTTGAAGAGAGGCAATTTTGATAAAAATGTGAAGAAAACATTTTGAAAGGATTGCCTCAAATGCAAATAACTTCTAGGAATAGGTGGAAATATTGTTTTCTTTGTGGAGCTATAGAAGTGGCGGTATGGGAGGGAGAAGGGATAAGGGAATGCATGTCGGATATCTCTGACCATTGATGACTTAAGATTTACAAACTTACTCAGTTCATTGATTCCAAAATAGTCAACGTTTCGGTTTCTCTTGACTAAATAATGATACTGGGAACTTAATCACATTAAAATTTACAGAACATCTATTTATAGAATTCATCTATTTATAGAATTCATCTTATACGCACACAAAATATGCAGTAAAAGAACTCTATTGCTATTCTGTAAACAAGAATGTCATTTCAGTCCATTTCAGTCCATTTCAGTCCATTTCAGTTGATTCAGGCATGGCATTGTTTCGCAGATCCATGGAAATCTGCCAATTTATTTGTCCAGGGGTCGTTTTTTTGCTCTAGACCTGGCTTGTGGCCTATGGCTTGTTTCAGTTGAAGCCACAATTGTCTGTGGCCAAACCTTCTTCATTCCGTTTAATCCCCTCTCCAGATCGACATCGGCCATGGCATCCGTCCCCCAGGCTACTACGTGCAGAGAGTGGGCGGCCTGTTCCCCGCAGCACTTCCCCAGGACAGTTCGGACATCGACCGCGTGGAGAAGGTCTTCTACTTCCTGGGTAACCTCCTGGCCAAGTGTCTGCAAGACAACCGCCTCATCGACCTCCCACTGTCGCAGCCCTTCCTCAAGCTGATGTGCATGGGTGAGGTGGGCCACAACCTGGCACAGCAGTACCCGGACCTCAGCCAGCGCGGCTACTGCAACAACATGCAGGAGTCGTGGCACAGCGGGAGCAGCGACATGATCACCAGCATCGAGGAGGTGGAGAAAGAGAGGAAGCTGGAGCAGCCGAGGTCGCGGGGTCACAGTCTGGCCGCAGCCCCCTGGTACGCCGGGATCCTCACGGAGGATGACTTCGAGGTTGTGAACCCTCATCGTGCGTCCTTCCTGCGACAGCTGCGGGACCTGTCGGCTAAGAAGCAGAGGATCCTGAAGGACAAGGGCCTATCGGAGGACCAGAAGAACATTCTGCTGGAGGAACTGGCTCTGCCCAATCCCGCCGACCCTGCTAGGGCTGTGAGGCTCGAGGACCTGGGGTAGGTGACTTTAGCACTGCGTGAGTGAGTGACTTTAGCAGTGAGTGAGTGAGTGACTTTAGCAGTGAGTGAGTGAGTGAGTGTTTTACGTTGCAGCAGAAATACAATGCGATGCCCAAGAACTCGACGAGTTTTTCAGGTTTCCTGCTGTCATAAACTAACAAGCTGTGATGTAAGTGAAAGAATCTTGAAAGCAGCTCGAAACACCAATTAGAAAATAAATACTTTAACAGAAAGATAACGATGTAACCTTGTTATTTCAGCCTGACGTTCCAGTTTAACCCATCCTCCAAAGTATACAGTTTTATCAGTTACGATCTCAAACACAATGGAGAAAATGAGGTGAGTGATGAGCCAACTGTTAAAACAAGCAAAAAATGCCCTTGAAAAAATATACTTTATTCCAAATTTAATCCAATTACATTTTCAATTCCTTATTTCTCTGCCCAATATCTGTGTCATGTTTTATTCTTATCACTTCTCTAAGGTTCAGGGTATTGTTCGACAAAGCTCCGTCTACTCTGAGACCATAAACACACTCACAGCCATCTCTTTTACATGGTCTGTTGTGATGGTGCTGTGGTTTCATATTGGACGGGCGGGTGGTAGCGCAGTGGTAGAACAGTTGGACTTCGGAGCCAAAGGTTCCAGGTTCAAATCCCGCCCCGGGG
>JAUTBT010061531.1:0-14684 GCA_032361225.1 Lepetodrilus schrolli | reverse complement strand
GTGGCAATGCAGTTATCATCCTTGGTCTTGTCCGTACCAGCCGGTGCTCGCAAGTTTACTGCAACATTCAGCGCTACAGATGTTATGGGTTTCCTCCTGCCCATAACTGACAAGCAGTGATGTAAGTGAAATAATCTTGAAACCCCAATTTAAAAAAAAAATAATCAAAAATGTTTGTTAAATACGTACAAGTTACAGCCGTGTGACATGAAGACAATGTTGAAAAGTCCTGCTGACTGCTGGTTTGACACAGCATTGTTATTTATTGTGTAAGTTGTGCTAGATGAGATTGTGTGATGGCAGTTGTTTTGATTGGAACGATGGATTTACCAGAGATTTTGATGACAGTCGAAGGCGAGTTGCAGGGTGCAAATAGAACACTGTGATCTCATTAGCCTAGGACAAAATAATTACATCAGTAATTAGAGACCAACTTGACTTCTTCGAGATATGAAGTGATTGGGTCTCTATGACAGACAAGTGCTACTGTCAATCTTGGATGATGTTGATTGTAGAAAGAGATTCGACACAATCCCAGACCAATCATTTTCATGTGCATAAAAAATAAACTTTAACAGTCTCAAACAAGAAATTGGTTTATTAGACAGTGTACACAATAAACAGACACTGGTAAGTATGTCAGGTAAAACATATGAACAAACACCATATCTTATATAATATGCTTACAAACTGTTAGTAATATTCCGACACGCTGTAAAAAATGTGAATTTACTATTTAAAACAATATTGTAGTAAAATGAATCCACAAAACATGATAAAGTGTATTTATCCATTGTATTCAGTTTGATATTTATATGTTTTGACTCCTGTGAGTCACTATTCAATCAAAAAAATATATGTGATGTAATACGCAGGAATTCTCGCATTGGAACGTGGGAAAACTAATAATTAACCAATATTCACACAATTATGTTGGAAATTCATATTATTGAATGCATCAGTAAACAGACTGTTTACCGATGCATTCGACTTCTTGACATCTATTTTCATAGGTCTTCGTTTTGTAGTTTTTGTTCAACTATACTGATCAACTTGTATTGGAGGAATAGGAAAAGAAAAAGATGATAATTTTGTATTGTATGGCACAAATACATTAAATATATAATTTAAGGGATATCAATTAATTAAGACCACATATGGTATTATTCAGGTGCAACTGGTCATGTTTATGTGCATCGTAGAATAAACTATACAGTCGAAGATCATGAGTTGAGCCAGTCATTAGCTATTTCATTATTATGCTAAAAGAAACACATTGGTGTTATATTTAGTATCATGGAATTTGATTATTAGCACTTCAATAATTCTCAAATTTATCTGTTATTATTATTGCTTTTAGCATTTGACCGAATTGATTGCACTATAGTTGCTATAGTTGCATTCGTTGCAGACATGACTTAACACATGATTGGAAAGTAGAATCACTTGCAACTAGAGGAGCTGTTCTTATTTAGTCTAGATAAAAATCACAAGCATTTTAGTACATCAGTGCAGTGTGATTTACTAGATTTTTTAAAATAATTAAATTGAATATCCTACCAATATCAGGCCTACCTGATGCTGGGAATGCATATCATCTACTACTGATTGCTAAATGTTTCAATAGTGTGCTAACTCATCAAATTTGAACCTTGCAAACCAATATAGAGCCTAGTACGGTAATACAGTAGAACAGTGTTGTGCACAATACATACTAAGAGGAAGGTTTCAAAATACAAAACTTCCTCATTAGATATAATATACAGTGCACCCTCACTATAACACCCTTATAACTCACTATAACACTTATGCACCACAAATCAGTCACCGTTAAAGAGAGTAAATTTATTCACATGAGGAGAAAAGAAATACATAAGCACATTCTGATACATATCATTAAAACTCACTGGGATGATAAATAAAAAAATAAAAGAGTAAATATTCAGTACATATTATGCATATTGTTAACCTTCATCCTGATGAGGTCTGGAGATACCCTGCCGAGCAGTGCTTTTGATTCCTACCTCGGTGAGAAGATTATTTAACTGGTATAGCAGCATGTAGTGTATCTACATATAAAAATTATCTACATGAAACTTAATAATAAACAGATTATTTCAACAAAAATAATTATATCAATGAATTAGAATTGTCCTACAGTATTGAGATCGACATCACATACAAAATGATATCTTGCACAAAACAGTCATTTATGCCTTTAAAAATAAAACTGATTAATATCATTGAGAGTATGCACTGTATCTAAATATAAAACTTATCTACGTTATGACATGAAACTTTTAAAAAATAAAAACAAAAAATTACTGAAACAAAAACAAATGAATTAATTAAGATTGTCATTATTGAATGTACAGCATATTCAATATTACAACATGATAGTCATTTGATAAAACGGTCATTTGATATATATTTTAAATAGGTAAATAATTGTACAAAAATGTATGGATTTAGTTACAAAAAAATACATGCATATTGAGTTTCATGAGACAAAAAGGTTGCCACTTGTGTCAAGAAATCATCTGCATCTATAGGGCAAATGGCACTAACGGTTATTACATATTCTGATACAACTATATTTCCCAAACAAAATGGAACTCTGTTGTCATTTGTGATACAGTGTCATGTATCATTTTTGTAGAATTTTTTCTTCAGATTTTTCCATAGTTAGCAATGTAATGTACACAATTTTCTTCTTAAACACAAACTTGTAATATGCCATGCAAAGATGATCATGCCACTTTAAAATATACATTCAATTATTTTCTACATAGCGATTGAAATAAAACCCCTAACTTAATTCAAAGGATTAGTATGCAATAAAATGCTACTTTTTAAACATAAGCAATTAGAAGCAACTTTTGTCCTAATTAAAGCATCACATTTTCAATGCAAAATCTGTAGCATTGTACAGGGGCTGAATACTCTCCTGAATATCTGTTAAAGATATTAGTCTTCATTTCCTGTGTTTTGATAATATCATCTAACAGGAGGAAATGAAAGCTTGTGGGTAGGAAATCGTTATCCGTGTTGAACGCGATCATCAGAAGACATTCACATTTTCTGGATCACATCCTGGGAGAGTTCAACTCTAACCCCAGTCTGGTCTACATTTCATGAAATGGTCGTACTGTAGTCACAGCCTAAATCATCAGCAGGAAACAAAATGCACCTCAATTTACGACTAAACCAATGGCACGACCCTGTCGTTAAACACAGGATTTGTGTGGAGAGGAATGACAACCTGTAACATAGACAAAACATTGTCAGTTTCCGTGGTTACATGTATCTGACAACCTGTAACATAGACAAAACATTGTCAGTTTCCGTGGTTACATGTATCTGACAACCTGTGACATAGACAAAAACATTGTCAATTTCCTTGACTTAATATATGTATGATTATCTGAAAACCTGTGGCATAGATATAACATATTCTTACACACTGGTTGAAGATTTCACTGAGATATTTCTTGGATATCTAACACATCTTGGATACTGATATTATAATTGAAATCAATTGTTTCTGTAAAACAATAAAACCACAAATTATGAGAGAGAAAAAATGTTGCATGCTTCACAGAAATATAGAACAAAAGCCCAAACAAATTAAATAGTGTAAAAATGATTTCCACATTTTTCTCTCCACTTTATGCTCAAATCTAAATTATACAGTTTATTTTCCATTAACTCTCCATGCTGGAGACAACCAGAAAATTAATGTCCTAAAGAATGTGTCTGTACATATATAGAGAATCTCACCCAAGTGTCTTGGAATATCAAATATATCGACACGAGTCGTGAAAGTTATTAAATCCGAGGCTTTGCCAAGGATTTAATAACTTTCATTGAAGTGTGTTGATATATTTGATATTCCAAGACACAAAGGTTATTTTAAAGTCATTAAAGAAGAAAAATGCCACATCATAAAGATTTTACTGTGAAGTTAAATCTTTAGGCTGCTGTGCATTTGCACCGTGGCATCATAGCAATGCTATAACATCACAATTGTAGCGATGACATCACAATGGTTGAACAATCAAATACTTGGGTCAAGCGATATCTACACCATCACATCACTATGGTAGAACAATCAAAGAAATAATCAAATAAACCAAGAATTGGGTTAAACGATATCTACTGTTGTAGATATTGATTGGTATTTGAAAACGATATCTACTGCGAAAAGACAGTATTGGGTGATTAATATAGATGAATATACGGTCAGCCTTATGCAAGTCAAACCGTGTGGGATGATACCGTTTTACTACATAATACGTGACTACATAAACCTCACCTCACACAATGCCACAACGAGTGTGTGTGTGTGTGTGTGTGTGTATGTGTGTGTGTATGTGTGTGTGTTTGTGTGTTTGTGTGTGTGTGTGTGTGTGTGTGCGTGTGTGTGTGTGTGTGTGTGTGTGATGCAATACTTATGGTTACAATGGATGCGCGCACATCCTATTCTGCATGGTGGGATGTTATTACAGAATGGCGTTCATGATTCTTAAAGCTGTATTGATTTACTCAATTAACGCAATTCCGCAGGCGGCCACCTTTTTAATTATCAAGTTAAATACGTGTGCTAGTGTTTCATTAATGTTATACGTATTAACCACATACCAACTGGAGGCTGTCATACGTTGGTATGTGGTTACTACGTATAAAGTATACCCAAGCCAGAATGTAGACGGTTAATGACTCTGTAAACCGTCCTTATATGTATTTACTGTAAATCATATCCACTCTACTTGATCCAATCAGATATCAGCCTCACTTAGAAGATAAATATCAAACGGTTGTTCATACTAGAAGAGGGACTCTCGTCTTCAATGTCACCTGCTTACGGTCAATCCACTATTTGAATCGCAAGCATAAACACCCCAATAATAGCATCAATCATGAGTGCGAATAAAATACTAATAAAATTTAGCTTCAACAAGTAGAGTATTAATATTTATTTCGATATTTGCATCGGGTCGCAATGCCATACAATGTCCAACGGCCGCTCAGATGTGTTTGTACAGATTAGTAATCATGGTATGATAAAAGTGTACAATTACTCGGGTCCACTTGCAATCGTGCTTCATCTGATTGGTGAATTGTTAAATATCGAAATGGTCGCTTGTTTTTAAATCTCTTCTCTGTGGCTATTGGTTCTAGGAGCAGGAAGTTCATTCGATACTGCTGCCTTGAACATTGTCATATATCTGGTTACATGCATTAACAGTGAATTACGTCATACCAAAAGCATACGGACAGTGATATACTGCCCACTCAGGGATTGGTACCAAGGATTAGATGGAAATGTGAATGCTAATCCTCTATCACATGAAAAGGCATTTTAGATTACATACTCCCCATGGAGTTGTGATGGAAAGTGAGAATACGTTGATCTGTTGAACCTTGTAATAATGTAGCCCTATGAACACGCGTTCGTTGTGAATTTTGATCACTATCAATGTGCATTAATATCTTTATTATTATTATTATTATTATTATTATACTAAGATGACAAAGGCAAACGACGTGTCTTCACAAAATATGTTATATCTCTCATTATTCAAGCCTTCCTTTATTTCCAGTAATTCATCTAATACTGGTTTACAGGTGTAGGCCCGCCAGGCCGACACTAGGTGTGAAATATACAAAATGGAGTCCCGTGAAGCCGACAACACTAGTCGTTTTGTTGTATACCGTATACACATATAGCTCTTTATATTACATATGACCAATAATAAAAACGGGCATATTTGCACATCCACCACCACATAGCATACGAATCAGGCCGACCTGTTCTGTGACTAACACTTCTTGTCGGTCCACAATCTTCAATGCATGACTTGAACAGTTGAATATTTGAAGGCGTCCCATTTCGAGTTTTCTAAGCACATAATTTATCTTCCTGATTAGTTTTATATATGATGTCAGCGATTTGTTAGGCCAAAGGCAGCGACCACTGGTTTTGTGTCAGGGACAGAGTAGAGGACGTTACTGACACTGGACGCTGTGAAGCACGTAGGTGTTGACGTCCACAGAGAGGACGTCGACTGATTGCACCATGATTAACATGGAAACCCTTCCTGACAGTTTCAATTGCTGACATTAACATGTCCGAATAGAAAGTGGAGAGGAAAAACCAGTAAAATACAAAAAAAAGATGTAAAAAGTATTAACAGTATTTGTTGCACGTACGGAAGATACCGTCATCTCCCGTTGATCATGAGACGCCTCCACGTGGATGCTCTGTTTAGACGAATTTAGAATCGTGTATAAACATCCGATATGTTTTCAATGATTATAAAGAATGTATGCTACATATATGGTGTCTTTTACACGGATTTGATAATGATGATTGCATAGGCAATTCTATTCCAACCATAAACCGCTTTCTTTGACTAGAACAGTTTGTCTAGACTACGCATCCATCTAAGGACAATTAATCAATATAGGTTGCTTGACATATGCTAATAAAGTAACAAAACTTACCATAATTATCCGGTTTATTACTAAAAAATAAGTACGTAATGACAGTAACATATGTGTATAGTTGAAAGAGTTTACGATTGAAATCAATAGTACTATTGGTTAAAATTGCCATACACATTTATTTGCGTATTTAACTGAATAGAACGTGTATCTGTTGCTCCCGTGGTGATATATGCGACGTCGGTATACCTGCACAATGTAACCGGCATAGATTGTTCGACTGTATAGACATGTACACAATCAATAGATGCATATGCACGTTAAGTGTCTCGCATACGTGCGCAGAATTTAACGCATTGATAAGCGAAAGTAATGGGGGGGGTGGGGGGATCACGACAATATTACTTCGAGCTATACATGAAGGTGCGTGTCTCTAACTCTCTCTCTCTCTCTCTCTCTCTCTCTCAGTATCAGATACATAAGGTATCTATCTATCTACCTATTTGTTTCTTACGTTCATTTGCAATGTCTGGGTCAGGTAGTTGATGTTTTCAAGTGCAACACCAAAGATCGTGTCGCCGCTATGTCAATACATTATGAAGTATGAAGATATGTGTTATGTGCAGTATAGTAGATATTGTGTAATAGCAGAGGTGCCACTACAATGTTCATTCTGCTTGTCGTTCTGTTGTGCTATGTTGGTATATAGGGCTCTGAGGCTGTGAGATGTTTGTCCAATCATCCATCCAGCATTGGTATCCCTGGTCTAGTATGGCCTTGTCTTTTTAAGGTATCTGTAGTAGCAGCTACACTATTATTACAGGTTTGTATTTCATATCCATACTATGTCATAATAATAATAATAATAATGTTTTAGTGTTGAAAATGGCTGTCTGTACTGTGCATGTTGAGTAGTATACTTAATATATTTCGTTACGAAACGGTGACCCACTATCGTCTCCTTAGTTAATAATATGAACTTTGCATGCTAGCAGTATGCGACACAACGTATGCTAACAATAAGACAATTCTTTCCCTTCTAGAATGTGGTTTAGTTTAAATTATGGACATCATGTATAGTATTAGCTAGCTGAGTCATTCTCCTCAGGTAATATAGAATGGCGGAGATCAAAGACCCGTTTATCTGGGTAGAGGAGTACATGGTCATGGGTACAGCCGTCTTACGGATTATGTTGAAAGAATAATCATTTGATACCAAGGATCAAAATATATTCGGGATAATTCCGTCACAGTTCTTAACTTGTTAGCGGTGAGGGATTTACTGCGGGTGTTTTCACGATCAGTTATCTGAGATCCTCGAGTTATGATCATGCTAGAATCACCTCTCTCATTTCACATTTAATTCCTCACTGCGTGTGTGTGAATCGGACCGAGGCCAACTGGGTCGATGGGGAAGCTATTTATAAATTATTCATTCTAATATTATCCTCTAAATCAGGGTAGGCAAATCTTGCCGGGTGTCCCATTGCTGAAAAATACATGTTTATTTAGAAGATATTAATTCCTTCAGGGGCGGGAAGTTGATAGTATTGTGTACATGAAAGGTGAGAGTTTCACACGTCTATTGTGACCTGTGTACATTAGTACAGCGGATGGTGTTTGTGTTGATGCGTGTAGGTGGGCTTCACTGGGTGTAACTAGTTCCCTCAGATTGAGTCGGAATCTAGGATACTGTCATAGTTTCATACAGTTTCCCTTGTTGTTCATAGAACGAGCTCCTGTGGTGAAATCAATTATGAATCTATATTGTTTTCTAAGAAGTACATCGACCATGATAATAGGTAATTAATGAAAAGAAAATCAATCAGCTGGCCATGATAGAAGCTGTGTTAACTCTATGTTAGCAACAGTAATAGAATGTCACGTATTACACTTAGAAATATATGTATATATAAACAGATAGCATAGTTTTAATTAAAATGGAATCAAAATAGTGTAATTATATGGAAGCCCATTATTATTCTATTTAGTTTCATTAACTTTCAACAAAGCTGTAACCCAGATATGCAGATATATGTACGTACATGGCCAAACAGGTACATATCTCATTATATAACATGCTGGGAATAAGTGTGCGAAGATGACACCAGGTATCGTTTCACAAAGATTTCGTATCTACTACGACATCATAACATTTCTGTAAGTGGGCTCGTGTTGTGGCGATCGAAACTACTTACGAGATAATTGTGGTCTTGTAGTGGCGACGAGTGTTTCACGAACGCGTCCCCAACTGTGCTTCTGTCAAACTCTGCCTCAACCCGAGTAGTGTCTCTGTCAAACTCTGCCTCAACCCGAGTAGTGTCTTTGTCAAACTCTGCCTCAACCCGAGTAGTGTCTATCAAACTCTGCCTAAACCCGAGTAGTGTCTCTGTCAAACTCTGCCTCAACCCGAGTAGTGTCTTTGTCAAACTCTGCCTCAACCCGATTAGTGTCTCTGTCAAACTCTGCCTCAACCCGAGTAGTGTCTCTGTCAAACTCTGCCTCAACCCGAGTAGTGTCTCTGTCAAACTCTGCCTCAACCTGAGTGGTGTATCTGTCAAACTCTGCCTCAGCCCGAGTAGTGTCTCTGTCAAACTTTGTTTCAACACTAACAATGCTTCTGAAAAACTATGTCTCGATACAAGTATACTGTTTCTGCCAAACATACTCTGAACACTAGTAGTGTTTCTGCCAAACATTGTCTCAGCCCTAGTAGTGTTTCTGTCAAATTCTGTCAAATTCAGTGTTTATTTCTGTCAAATTTTGTCTGAATACTAGCATTGTTTCTATCAACCTTTTTTCTGAACACTAGAGTGTTTTCTGTCAACACTGTCTGAACACTACCATTGTTTCTAACAAACCTTTTCTGAACACTAGAGTGTTTCTATCAACACTGTCTGAACACTAGCATTGTTTCTAACAAACCTATTCTGAACACTAGAGTGTTTTCTGTCAACACTGTCTGAATACTAGCATTGTTTCTAACAAACCTTTCCTGAACACTAGAGTGTTTTCTGTCAACACTACCATTGTTTCTGTCAAACACATCCGAACACTAGAAGTGTTCCTGTAAAATAGTGTCTGAACACTAGTACTGTTTCTGTCAAATGGTAGCCTATTCGTCTGCTGGAGCTGGGAGTTAGATGGAAGGCAGCACGGGTTTATCTCCTCACTTCACTGGTTCCCCGGTTAGTCCCTGGTTCTCCCGTCTGTCAACACGTATCAATATACGTACGTCAGTTACATGCTGTAATTTCCTGGGCTATTGAGCAGCAAATATCTAGATGAAGAACGTGATCACCTAGCTTATATTGTAGCTACTACATGTATGCTATATTAAATTTGGCATATGATGAATAATATCAGTGAAATTAATATGTAATCTGATTGGAAGTAGAAAGTATAACTAGTACACACAGATAGTGTGAAATGTCGTGATCACTGTGGTGTGCTTGTAGCTAATATATCACAATATATGTTACAAAATAACCAGCATAGCAATATCTATGGTAAGCATTATTTATTATACTATTTAACCGGTACGTATAGCGAGAAGGGGAATACGGACTGATTGATATCAACAGGTAGAAACTGTGTAATTAATTAAACTATATATTTAAGAATGAACACGATGTATGAATTAAATAAACTCGATTTTCTTATAAATTTTATTAAGAAAACAACATTAAGTACCAATTACGTAATCATTAAAAAATATATCTGTATCTGTGTTGATCAGAAAATTGGTTTTTGCGAAATATTAGCAGACGACGAGGCTTACACATCTGTTTTGTTGAGCAGACGACATGCTCCGACTGTGACACGTGGGAGTCTGGCTGAATATCGTACTGCAGACACAGATGAACTTCCTCCAGTCACTACAGCAGTCCACCCACGATCAGATCTGCCGTGCTCGAATTGGCAGTCTTCTAGCTCGGATATTACCCGTACGTGTTGATGGAGGTATGAACAGAAGTCTGCCGCCATTGGAGTACTCCCTGCCATGCTTCACGAGAGGCAGTTAGCTGACTGTCACGGTACGTTAACTTGGATGGCAATTGGCTTGTCACTTTCGTTTAGAATGTAATATATGTATAAGTCGTGTATGCTAAATATTGAATGTATTTAAAGAATATTAAAGTTTTACTTTTTAGCAATCAGATTAACCAATGCTTTAAATTGATCAGTCAGTGATGGTTGTAGAGATTGCGGTTTGGTTTTAGATGTCATTTTAATGCTTGCAAGTCGACTGAAATAAGTAGATCTATCTATAGAGCCGATAGAATGACATCTTGACATTGCACTGGCAATCAGTTCGCTTTTCGTGTCTCCACTCATTGAACAATTACAGGCTAGCCATCAAAGCAAGGTCAATGGCGTTCATGTAATTCTAAGCCTCCTTACCAGTATTGCATGCACCGTACGAGCAGCTATCATGTATAATACTGACCTAGTTGTAGATAGTCGTATCCCTTTACTAGATTTGCACTGACACTCGTCTACTATTGTTATTGTGGGGGTGGGGGGCAGCAGAGGGGGGGGTTATATATTTTAAGCTCCATGCAACAGCTTCTTGGTTTGTTTAATTCAAGATGAAATTTCTGTGTATAATTATCTAGCGAACCTGCTCTATCTATCTATCGTAGCGTAAAGTAGCGACAGACAGTGTTCTTTCTACAAAACATCAACCAACTGATTAACGTAGCTTGTAATACATGCTTCTGTACTTAACATAATATGAATTTTATACAAAGTTTGTGCATTCTACCGCTCTGCCTGTTTGCTTTCATGTCCCCTTATATCACACTAATATACACACTCATTATGATACTAATGTGCAATGTTTCACGCTTGACATCTGCTGGTTTTTATTCCGCTAATTTCTGTGGTTGTCAATCAATGCCTGATGACAATCCTATGACAATCGTACATGAACACCTGTATGTATCGCTGTAGTGATTCAGATATTAATCTTTTGTCGTACTTATATTCGACAAGACGAAATCAACGAGAAATAATTATAATTCTAGTTTATTAGTCCTGCGCCACTACAAACGTTATTTGCGATTTATTTTCAATAAGACTGCACATATATCCAACTCAGATGGTAATATATATGCAAAGCATCATGCATATTAACTAGTGTCTAGTGAAATAGCATGTATCTCTCATCGAGTGACGTGGGAAAGGAGATATCGGTTTTCCTCAAGACACGAGATGAGAGATACATGCTATATCACTAGACATATGAAATATCTTGTTTATTATAATACTTTTATTATATAATTATCAACAAAACTTTGAAAAGAAAACTATAAATTATTTCCATCGGACAATGTATGCTGACGTCATGAGCTGTCAATATTAGTGTCTCAATTATAAATCATCGAACGTTTTGAAATAAAATCTCAACCCTAACGACGAGCTAGCCTTCAATAGTTTTAACGACAAATAGGAGTCAAAACAGAACATATTCAATTAATCGACAAACACAAACAACTAGTACAACGCTAGTTATACACATCGAAGATGTTAAACGGGTAAATTGATCAAATAGTGGTACGATAAACTGATGAAAGTGCCGGTTCAGTAATAACGGAAGTTGTTCTCGCCACTGCAGTGACGATAACACTGTTCTCATAGTGAGAAATCTCAGTCTTTCACTACTAAGTTTTAAATAACATTGGATATCCATAACCATAAAGATATGAGATATACATAAATGTGCGGTATGTAAATGGAGAAGTGTTATCTTTTCATAATAACTATACACTAATATTCAGTACACTGATATAAATATAGCATGGCAATTAGATAGAAATGTTTACTATATTGTACTATTGTGTTCTACTGTGGCTTACGATAATACACCCGCATAGTAGTATAATTTATCAACTCCATGATGAAATATGCTATGTAGGGTATATATCAATGCATAGGAGTGAAAATGGTTAATGATTAACAAAGTGCACGTGTTCAATGTTATCGTTTAAATCCATATTTTCTATTTATAAACGTGTCTTAAATCTCAATATATAAGGATGGTATGCAATAGATGATGATCAATACGTCTTATGCATATACAATAAAGTCAATAGCATCCGTAGTCATGCCAAACTTTGCGAATCAATAGCAATGTTTTCCTTTGTCCATAAGCACAATGAGAACCTTGCTTCAGTATAGCTATGTAAATTCCTATGGCCATACACAGTAGATAATTATCTGTTATTATCGTCTTTCTTATTATACATGATTTCACCTTGAGGGAGAAAGAATTAAGTAATTTTAGATCAGACTATATCTGTATCGTCCGAAGGTAGAGGTTAGAGCAGACCAAAATATCGCCGAATTCCAAATTCAATTAACAGTCTCAAAAGGAAGTAATTAAATTGATGTCTTCGTTGTTTAGATAATGGTTGGTCTGGAAGTGGCGCCATCTTACCTCAGGCATGCAACTATCACTGGGCGTACTGATCATCTGACGCACATCACAGTAATCATCTGACACTTACATGTCACAGTGGTCATCTGACACTTACATGCCACAGTGATCATCTGACACTTATACACTGAAAGACTAAAGTTGTCATTGCAGTGTCATCTTGACAAGTTTTGAGTTGTAACCGATACCATGGTTTTACATGTTGTCATAATGACAACACGTCTTGTCATTATAACAACATCCATTGTTCTATTTGACAAAGGATTTTGTCATTAGAGCATGTGTTTTTCCACATGGAGTCCAGCGCAATGTAGGACAATTATGCGGCAAATGTCAATACGTGTCTAGGCATTTTTCATACATGCTCGCCCATAATATAATTATTCGTTACATTATAATTTTAGTCAAACATTATAAAATGTTCCCAAGCTACATTTAAAAGCACTATGGTAATATTTAAACGCCATATTAAAACAAACGTCCATTTTTATCAGAACACCGTGGCAGATGACGGAAATCAGCCGTTCTCGATGAATATTGAAGAGAATGGCAATGAAAATATTGCCATTGATGGCAATGCAGTATGCGATTCTTCTCAAGTAGACATGAATACATATATTGCGAAGCATGTCGGTAGGAGATGTCTGCTGCCTGCTAGATATGCATTTACCAGTTTCGTTGTTTACAACAATACTTCAACTCCGGCAATGAGTAATCCTACTAGGCCGAACATGTACTGATGGAGGTGTGTGTGCAGTTGTCGTGGTTTTGCCGCAACCGTTTAAAGACGATCTATGTTCATTGGTTCAAACAAAAAGGTAAATAATGTTTTATATTTTTCTACCTTAAAATGTATAGTAGTCAAATCTTCAAAATAGATATAAAATCGAGTGCTTTTATACGTCCAATGTGTACGATTCCATTCCAGATCGCACTGAAAGTACCAGTTTTCATCAGCTTCAACGAAAACTCAGATTCCTTGATTGATGTCACCGAATTTTCTATCTATTCGAAGGGAATGGAGATTTGCAGCGCGGGAGATCTCATGTCTGCATTGCCACTGTTACCGTGCAGTGTTTAACGTGCTTAACCTGGAGGATCCCAAGGGGTTAACGGAAACCACGATGCTTTTGGATCACATGCGTTTTGGAAACAATGGCAACCCGTCAAAGATGATCCGAGAAGCCGAGAAGCACATAAATAGTGTTATAAGTAGACCTAATGCTGTCTAAATAAATATATTTCGAATTGCCTTCACTTGCTATATTCTTGCTACGTGTTATGCAAAATAATTGGAATCTACTTTTCAGCCTGCACAATTTGACAACATTTCGACATTTTGAGTTGATTGATGACAATCTATTGACAACAACATGGCAACTGTAAGGGTTGTCAAGTGTTGTCCAACATTTCTTTGACAACCTAGGGTAGGTGTTTTAGACACCCATGGTTGACAACTTTTTTGCAGTCAATTTGACAACTTCTTTCTTTCAGTGTGTATCACAGTGGTCATCTGACACTTATATGTCACACTTATCATCTGACACTTATATGTCACAGTGATCATCTGACACTTATATGTCACAGTGATCATCTGACACTTACATGTCACAGTGATCATCTGACACTTATATGTCACAGTAATCATCTGACACTTATATGTCACAGTAATCATCTGACACTTATGTGTCACAGTGATCATCTGACACTTATATGTGACAGTGATCATCTGACACTTATATGTCACAGTAATCATCTGACACTTATATGTCACAGTAATCATCTGACACTTATG
>JAUTBT010061520.1:0-14684 GCA_032361225.1 Lepetodrilus schrolli | reverse complement strand
AATTTTTTAACAGCATCTAATAATTCAAAGTTAGACAATGGCTTATCTGGTAGTGTAATACCTTCTACTAGAACTTCTCCCATTTCTCTCTATATAAAATGGTTGACTATTTTGGAAGGTCAAGAAAACAAAGTAGTAATAAAAATAATACGATTCCACATTTTAATGTCTCAAATGATTTAGATGATTTAACGAATGTTAATGGTTTTAATAATAGTTCGGAGAATGAAGCTCTTTATGGTTTTAGGGTAAATGAACATGGAATATATCAAAGAGAAAAATTGGGTGACTTTCAATTGCACGATTCAGGAAGAATACCGGATAATGTTCCATTGAATTTAATTAAAAATAATAATAAATTATTGTTTGTACAAGAAGTTACCTCTGATGGCATTTTTGAGAATGTTAATTTGGATAATATGCCTAATAATGTTCCTTTTAGTTTAATTAAGAAAAATAACAAACTTAATCTTATACAACAGGACGTGCAGAACTTTAGAGAAAAATTTAAAAAGATGGATAGAAGTGATATACCAGAGAATATTCCGTTAAACGTGATGAATTGGAACAATGAAGAAATGGTGTTTATGCCAATAGAAAATGAAATAGATTTATTTAATATTCCCAAAGATACTATTATTAATATTTCTGCTACGAATAATATTAACGGTGGACCAATACCAATTAAAATATTAAATATAAATAACAAATTAAAAATGTTTAATGCTGATAGGTATCTTATATATTTTGATTTTAATTTATTTTATCATCTTAATAACGTCCCATCATATGATATAAATAGTAAGTTGATTAGAAATAGTGGAATGTTTCCATGTTATTTAACTCCGGAAATACAGGACAATAGACTTGGACAGATAATAGAATCTAAAACCATACCAGATATTTATTATTTTGGAGAGAAAAAAATAAATAATTATATTGATTTAACGATAGAATTACACTTTTATAATGCAAAGGAAAAAGAAATATTTAATACTTTTCCAGTTGGTGCTATTCTCACTATAGAAGGTGAAGTTATTGAAGATAGACATTATAATAGAATAGCTACTTTTATTTTTCCATCAGTTGAAGTAATCTGGCCTGATACGATTGATCCTTATTCTGGTACTTTTAAAATAATAATAACTAGAACGGAAAGACAATATATATTAGAAAGTAAAGAATTATATCCATTTAATTATACTCAACCTTATTCACTTTTTGAGAAATTATATATTAAAAATGGTTATTACATAAAAAGTTTTAAGTTTGAAATTTAGTAGAACATGTGTAAATGTTTTTGTAAGTTATATATTCTTTCTATATCCTCTTTTTTACAATGTGGTAATGTATTTATACCATCTTTTAACATATATCTCTTATCATCAAAAGCTGATAATGATTTTTTATTTGTTTTGTATATTCCCATTTCATGTTTTTTAGAATTCATTGTAATAACGGTATTATATTGATCTTCTTCGTCTAATAAACAATTATAATAATTATTAAAAGTTAGATAATTCTTTATAACTGAGTGTGTAATTCCTTTTAATTTTTTAACAACTTTTCCATCTTTTTCTGATTCCATTAAATCATAATATTCATCTAAATTATCATTAGCTTCGTATTTATGAAATTGATCACTTATATTTATTATTTTTTCTGAATATACTTTACTTCTTATACATATAATTTCTTCGATTACTTTTCCATTACATTCTTCTTTGAATTTTCCAATTACTTTTTTATTTACCACTGAATATAATGGATGATCTTTAGGAAATGCACTACCATCTAATTCGTCTTTTATTTTTTCTAAATCTTTAAAAGCATCTTCTGTAAAAGCGTTAATAATTAGAGAATCCGTGTCTTTCGAGATTATTATATTATCGGGAAAAGCTTTATTAATTAAATCGTAATAAAATTTATACATTATTAATTTACTATAATCTAAGATCGCTATTCCTGAGTAAATTGGTGTATTGAATTTAACAGAAGGAAGTGTCATCAAGAAACCATTGAAATTATCATTGTAAATAATCTTATCCATAAAAGTAGGTTTACTTTGAAAATATTTTGCTTTCGCTTCTGCTTTTTCATCATCTGGTCCTGTACTAGTTAATAATTCTAATTTAACTCTATCTCTTTTATTTTCTAACGTTTTACCATAGAAAGCATTATTCATTAACTTCCATAAATCTTTTTCAAAATCAGATTTAGCTTTCTTTCTCATTTCAGTATTAAAATCTATATATGGTTTTAACCAAGCTTCTTCGTTGAAAGACATAGTTCTATGAACTTTTGTTACTTCCATTCCCATACTAATATAATATTCTAACAATACATTATGAAGAACATAATTTTCTTTATCGTGTAAGTCTAAAATTAACTTTGGTACTGTTCCTAGTTTTTCTTCCTTTAATAATTCTATTTGTTTCTCACTTAATTCATTGTAATTGATTTCTCTATTGTGTGGAGCTAATGGATATTTATGTGTTAAGTTTTGACAATTCTTTGTATATTTTAAATTTACTTCTACAAAACATCCTTTCCCTGCTGGAATATTTAAATAATAATTTGGATTTTCTTCCCATTGAAAACCATTCGTTGGAAGTTTCATCGACATAGCATGACCGTATAAATTATTCAGATCGAAATGTAAAATAAAGTTAGATATGAAAGCATTAGAAAGATCGATTTCTGAACCATGTTTATCACTTAATAAGGCAAGTAATTGTTTATTTTCTAACGTTGATAAAGAGCGTACATTCCTTTTTCTAGTTGTATACTTATTAACCGCTTTAACATTTCTCGGTCCTAATAGTCCTGAGTATCCTCCTCGTTTTCCCTTTTCCATCATTAAGATCATATCATTATCAGATAATAATTCTAATTTGATATCTTTACTTTTATATTTTAAACCACATTGCCAAGTTAAACTAGGAGCAGAAAAACAATAACATGGATCTATTTTATGATGATGTAAGAAGAAGTCTCTTAAATTCTCAAATGCATCAGCTAATATTAAAACATCGCTTTTAAGATAAATATCATGATAGTCTTTAAAAGTTTTACAATTAAATTTGTCCCATACTTTCTGCGCTTGTTCTTCTTCTTCTTTAGTTATATCTTTATCAGATAGAGTTGAAAACCATGGAGAAACAAAATTAGGAGTATTTCTGAACTCTTCGGTTAATTTGTTTACTTGTTCTTCAATATCATCTTCCATTTCTTGTATCTCTTTAAGTTTATCTCCAACTGTTAATAATTTTAAATTTCTAGAATGGTGTTTCCAATAATACTTAGTAAGAAAAATTCTAATTCCTTCTTTAAAAGCATAAATAGAAGTTTCACTTTTTGTTTTTGGAATGGTTTTCTTGAAAGAAGGTAATTGTGTTTCTTTAAATCTATCTTCATTATCTAAATATTCATAAGGAAATATTCCTTTAAAAGTTCTTTTATCTTTAATCATAAATTTTAATGTTTTAAATTGTTCTTCGTTAAATGCTTTCTTCAAATGATTAAAATCTTTGTCTGGAATTCCTTTACAAATATTCTCTAAACTATCTGATAGAAACCTGTAACTATCGAGAAATCTTAATTTCTGATATTTTGTCCCATAATTTATTATTATATATTCTTCCGAGTTTTTAGCAAGAGGAGTTACTTGATTATATTTATCTTCTCTTTTCACTAGTTCTTGAATCAATAAGTGGAAATCAAATTTGGAACCATTATGAAATACTACTGGTATTGTTTTTGAATCTATTCCTTCCTTAGTATTACAACTTTGACAAGCAGCTCCTCTATATTCCCCAGTAAAATGATTATGTTCTATTACTTTAGAAACTCCAGGATTATTTTTAAAATTAATATTACACATATAACAAACTTCTGTTTCTTCAAAGACTTTTTGTTGTTCTCTATTAAGTTTAAAAATATTTGTTTTATCATGACACTTTTTACAATAGGTTGCTAAATATTTTCCATTTGTATCTTTACATTTAAAATAAGCCTGTTCAGTATAAGAGAATTTAATATCACAGTTCTCACAACTCTTAATTCCATTTGATAACTTTTTATCTTCTTCAGTTATATTAGGTTTAGCTTTATTAAATTTAGCTGTTTTCCATCCTACAGTATTAAAAATATTTAAAATACTATCAATAAATACTTCTGCACAATCTTTTCCAACATAATAATTTTCATGACTTTCTATTATATCTTCATGCAATGAAATAAGTTTATAACCAAAACTTATTGGAACTTCTTTAAATAATTTCTTTTCTTCTTCATCATCAACTTTTTCATTAATTGTTTCAAAATCAGCATATATTACAAAAGGAAGTTTATTACAGAAATGATGCTTTTTAAACTCTAGATAAGTATTAGGTTCTGGCATAATTATTCTTGCTGCTGCTTCTTTCTCACAATCCTGTTCATGATTATTTAAAGCTTGTTGAGAAGTTTTACCATAAAGACATCTTCTACATAAATAATTTTTATTTTTAGTAGTGTTAAGAAACCCTGGTAGATTCTTTATTAAACAATAATGTGAATTACCATTATCTTGGTTAACGTATAACAAATCTATGATATGTTTCCTTTCTGTGTTTAATGTTGGTTCTATGGGAATAAGGTTCTTTTTAATAATTTCCATTTTCCGTTGAATTATATACCCTTTCTTATTAGTTTCTTCTAAATTTAAATCTAAACCTAAAATATTAATTCCAATATCAGGATTTTGTTTTTCAAATTTTCTTAAATTATTAAACTTAAAGGGATAATCTATACCCTTCATATTTATTTCATTTTCATAAGGTTTATATTTACTTACTCTTTGTGGATCTTTTTCTGCAGGATGTAAATGAGCTAATACAGACCATAAGAAACATTTATTATCCTTATTTTGAATATTAACAATACTACTAGAAGAAAATGGAAGTTTAAAATAAGAACTAGCTACCAATGGTTTTAGATCAAAAATATGTAAATCTGTTTTTGTAATTTTATCGAAGACAAAACCACTTCCTCTTGTTTGAAACATATCAACCCATGCTTTAAAATATTCTTTAATTTCTCTAATCTTTCCTGCCATATGGTTTAACGAAAAAGTAGTTGATGGTTTACGAGAAAAATAAGCTTTGATATAACTTCTAGCGTCTAAAGGAAGAGGTAAATACATATCAGTTTCAATAATTAATTTTATCTTTTTTCTCTCACTCGTTAAATGTTGTCTAAATAATATCTCTAATTCATTAAAATAATTATCTATATCATCTCCTTCAAGATAAAAGGTAATCATAGAAGAAGCTATACCTTTTGTATTTTCTGTTTTTGTTTTGACCATTTTATTAGGTAACTTTTTCAATTATAATAAAAAATTATAAATTTAAAAATGGATCTAGTAACCTCTCAGAACTCAAAAGTTTGTAATACCTGTTTTGCGGAGAAAGAAATAAATATGTTTGGAAAAGTAAAATTGTGTAAAGATGGCTTTAGAGCAAAATGTAAAAAATGCTGTGTACCGGGGAAACAGTTACACTATCAACTTAATAAACAAAAATATAAACAAGCTTATAAAGAGTTTATGGTTAGACAAAAGATGAGCGAAGCTCAAGCGCAGGCGAAACTTGGAATTTAGAGGGGTTTAGCCCGACTTACGTCTTTAATTTATAAAATTGATTAAATCCTTTTCTATATTTCCCGTTATAATTTTCACTGCTTAGATCTATAACTAGAAAACCATGTTTATTTTCCCAACACAAAGTGCATAAATTTTTAAATTCTGAAAAATCCATGTCGGTACTCGCATGGTCGTTATAAATATGAGTTAAATTCTTTTTATCTTGTTTAAATAAACAAATGAAATTAGCATTTTCTCTTATAGTTTGTCTAGGTAATTTGAAGTAATTTTGAGCTAGATAAAAGCAATCTACGTTACTATGTCTTCCTCTAACATAGTAGTCTTCACACTTGTTTTGTTTTTCAAGCAATAAATCATCAAAAATCATTAAATTATTATTTTTTCCATTTAATTCCCTAGGATCAGGAACATCACTTGCTAATTCATAAAAATTAGATTCTATAGGATGAGGATTAAATTGTTTAGATAATTCAGTTATCACATCATAGGGAGAAACATCTTGATTTTTTAAAATTGATAAAAGATTTTCTTTTGAAATATTATTCTCGAAAGCAAGCTTGAGGAGCTTGTACTCTGGCTGAAATAAACTTTTACCAAACACAAATAACTTATCATAGTCTAACCAACCATCTTGCAGAAGTAAATTTAATAAAAGCGTCGTTTTGCCACAATTGCTCTTACCTATGACCAGGCCACGAATATTTCTTGGCAAAAGGAAGCTATTTTGTCTTTTGGAATTACTAATAATGGAAAGATCTAAAATTTCTCCCATTTTTTACTATAGAAAAATGGAAACAAGAGATTTAGAAAAATTGGATAAACAGTTGGAAAATGTTTTAAAAGATATACAGGATAAAAAAATAAAGTTGTGGGCTTTACGAGCAAAGAATCAATATTTTATTTATTTTATTTTAAGTGTTTTTGTTTTCGTTGGGGTACTTCTCTTTTTGCTTTCTCCAAAAATTTATTTATTATCCGTGTTTGTATTTCTAGTTTTGTTCTTTGTTTTCCTTGTCTTATTTTAAATGAAGCCTCAGCAATCCCCTTTTCATCTATTTTCTTATCTCCAATTACTTTTTTATATTCATTAATAGTTAAATCTTTTTCTACAATATCACACTCTAAATCATTTACTTGTTCTTCATAGTCTACTAACATTTCCCCAGCCATTAATAAAGAATGTTCATTAACACAATTAGCTACTATTTGTTTATTCATAAATTTTGTTTTTGTAACAAGATTAAAATTAGCTGCTTTTGTCATTCTCTCAGCTATTTCCTCTTCTACCTCTGAAAAAGACTTCACGATATCTTTTATTTTATCCACTTCCATTTTCTAGGTGATATTTTATGCATCTCTTATTGCTTGTTTAATATCAAAAGGTTCTTCTTCATCTGGACCAAAACCTATTGAATCTTTTATTTTTTTCTTTGAGGAGCGAGGTCTTTGAGGGGCTTGCCCCGAGTCAGTTTTTGGAGCTGTTTCCTTATGCATTCTTTTATGTGTTGCTAATCCTTTTTCATTTTTACAAACTTTATTACATTGATCACATTTTAGACCTTCGCCTGTTCTGATTTTTGTTGATTTTTTCAAAGAAACATCATGTCTATAAGGAGATTTTACATTAAAATCAACTCTAAGTCTTTTAAAGGAAGTTTCTGTTATACCTATTTTTTCACAAATTTGTCTTTGATTCAAGTTAGGTTCGTCTTTCTTTATTTTGTAGAAATTGTTAAAAGTTTCTAGTCGAAATGCAGTTCTAACATTATCCGCAGTGATTGCTGAATAAGCTTTGATTAATTTCACATCCATTTTAATGAAATAAAAATGAGGTTAGATTCCGAAAGTGGACGAAAGTGGCCTAGATCGTGTTTTCAGAATTTTTCCCCATCTCTTAACTATAGGTTTCAGATTCTGAAAACACGTTTTCAGAATTTCGGAATATGGAAAACGCTGGTTGGGACATTTATGAAAACGCTGGTTGGGACATTATTTCAAAAACAGCATATTTCTTAAAACATTCTCTTTGATGTCTTTCTTTCTTTGATTTTCTTATAGATTTTTTACAATAAGGACAATCAATCATTGCGGAATAATATATATTTTTATAACATTTTTTACAAACAGGAATATAACCAATTCTACTCGTTCTTTTATAAAATTCAATTATTAATTGTTCTTTGTTGCATTTGGAGCATTTTTTAAAGAGCATTTTTTTAAAATAATTTTTATGTTTGTAAAATCTAGTAAACCTAGTATCCCCCTACTGCTACTATTACTTTATTATTTTTTCTTTTTCCCACACCCATCAGACCTCCTCCTCCTCTTTTTTATTTTTCTCTCTATTTTAAAAAGTATGTGTGTTGAAGGGGGGTATAACTAGAAATGTAAAAAAAAAAAAGTTGAGAGGGTTCAATTATGCAAATGAGCTGTGACGTCATAGTTTGCGCATGCGCAGAAGGGGGTGCGCTGGACCTCTCTTTATACTACATTTTATAAGCAATTATGCAAATGAGGTCAATTATGCTAATGAGATGACGTCATGAATAAATTATGCAAATGAGATGACGTCATGAATAAATTATGCAAATGAGGTGCGCTGGACTCCCTCTTTATACCACTACTGACCAGTCTACCGAAATCAGCAATGCTGGAAGGCGACTGTAAAAACACCAAACTAAGTAAGTAAATAAGTAAGGCGCGTAGCAGTACGCTCACGGCAATTCTCATGCACGGATGTTTACTGAACATTAAGAGCAACTCCCTCCCATATTAATTATTCCTATATTCTGGTAAGCTCTTAATACATGTAGGGCACAAAACCAACTTATTAACTAATGCAAGACATTTTATACTGAAATTAATAGAAGTTAGAAACTATACCATAGCACCATATAGCACCACTCTTATAAGAACATAGACATTCATGCTATAGTGATAATATATTTTGTTATGCACTTGTGCATTGTTGAAGAATAAAACCCGATGAAATTATATCTATAATCATGGAATCTTTAAATAGACATTATTTACACTGTTTTAGCAATTTTCTTTCTAAAATAGTCATATAATAGTTTTGTCATATATTATGTGCGAACATGTAAAACAACATAGCATTTATTAAAATTTTACCAAATTACCTTGAACTTACCAGTAATAAGAATGCAATTCAAGTGAGTTTATGAAAACAAGCAAGTATACAGATATTTCGTATATCACGCTACTTTGCCTATACAAATTAGGAACTCTGACCGTGTGTGACGTCATGGCGTCTGACGTCATACTACTATTTATAGCTGCTACTATATGGAAATAGTAAACAAGATGGCAATTACGATCGGAAACTAGATGTGCTAATCGACGACATTTAATATATGTTTACAATTTGTAATAAGAATTGTTCTTAAAGTTGTTTATTTTCCTTTGGTGCGTTTATCAATGAGTGGAGCAGTATACAATTTACTGATTTCTGTGTATCCCTATGCGTAACTCTAAAATGTCGATTTCCACTTTGACATTTTCTACTCATAGAGTAGTATTTGAGCTTGACATTAGATGATTAAGAGATTATTAACCTCGTGTCTTTAGATATTATCTATATCTTGCATTTAGGGATACTCTCTATTTATTAGACTCTCTAATGCCCGTCATATATATATATATATATATATATATATATATACGTCTACAGTTTTGAAGTCAATAATTAATTGTACAGTGCTGTGAATTGACTGATAATCGCCCTTCCATACCACCTTTATTCTAATATATTTTTCCATTATCACTCATATCTTGGTCGTGTAAAAATATATATACGTATAAATTTCATTCCATATACTTCAGTAGTGTTCTGCTTTATTTCACAGCCTGTACCGATACACATTATGGAACTAACTGTAGTAAACTCTGCAGAGAACGGAAGTGTGCTAATGAAAAGTCGCCATGTGATCGTATCAGCGGGTCATGTGAAACTAAGTGTATCCCTGGATGGACGAAAACAGACTGTTCTACAAGTAAGACGGAGTCACTTTCTACTTCGTGAATGATTATGACCTTGAACCTTAATAAT
Source organism: Lepetodrilus schrolli (assembly GCA_032361225.1). NCBI lineage: Eukaryota > Metazoa > Mollusca > Gastropoda > Lepetellida > Lepetodrilidae > Lepetodrilus > Lepetodrilus schrolli. The sequence continues at coordinate 4,968 of JAUTBT010061520.1, read as the reverse complement.
CAAAATGTATTATGTTACTCAATTGTTTTCTTTAATGTAATTATCCAAATGAATATTATTTAAGGAAACGAAACACTGTATAATTACAGAGTGTATCAGTGGAACATATGGGGTTAACTGTACTCCTGGGTGGATGGGAGCAGATTGTCAGGAAGGCATGTGCTGTCATTTTCTTTGTGCAATTTACTGATTGCAATTGAATGTGTAACACTGGCTTCAAATATATAATAGCAATATTATTTACATGTCTGTAACTATACTTTGAGAAGTCCTGAAGGACAATAACAACTTTCCGTCATTACACAGTCGTATATAATACAATTACACTATTACTATGACAGTAGAGGTATTTTAAATAATGCTTTAGTATCCACTGGTCATGCTGGACGGTGACGGTTTCTCCTTGATATCCAATAACATACCTTGATGTGCTTCAGAGATACAAGAAGGGGGAGATAACCGCATGATAGTGATTGCCGTGTCTGTGTCTGCTGTGGTACTGATAGTTCTGGTTGTTGTCGTGATTCTACTCCTTCTGGGGTGAGTGTCGTGGTCCTTCTCAATCTCAGTCATGGGCACCCCCTGGTAAAGTGTTCCTTAACGATGTTTACGTCTGGAGTTTGTGTTGGCTGGCGCCGTGACTGGTGTCTCTCCGTCAACTTGGTCAGGATACAATACTCAGACTACAGGAAGTACGATCTGAAGGTGGCATTTGTACTGGTGATGGTGAACACCTTGCTATTCCTACTGTATAGTTATAAATACTCTAACCAATATTATCTCTTTACGGTGAAGTAAAGTGTAAACTCTGGTTTTGTTTAGAAGGCGCAGATCAAGGCGAAAGAGTACAAGAGATGATGCCACTGGTAATGTCCCAGATAAAATGGTGAAACAAAGGCGAAGAAAACAGGAAGGTAGGAAGACCCATGCCCACCAGACTGTTATTAACATGTTACAGATATGTGCCAAGAGATCTCGGAAATGTCTTACTGATGAGTGAGCGAGCATCCAATGTATGGTCAAAAGTAATATACTAAAACTAGTTTAGATTAATTTCTCTATTATTCAGACAATGACAACATATACATGAATACTGCTTTTGATGAAGATCGACCAGTACTTCAACCAAAGAAGAAAGTACCAACAGTAGTAGTAAAGCCACTACAAGCGACATCTGCCTCTCAGCCCGACACATGTAGTGTTAACTCCCTGGAGGAAGAGGAGGAAGAGACTGAGGAAGTTCCTGTAGAGATCCGGGATCAGGGAGGAGAAGAGGGAAACTATTACAATATGGTTGGAGCACGACCAGATACGTCCATATCTGTAGAACAGCTTGCAGCCAGAGTGAGAGAGATGGAGGAACATCCTGGTCAGGCAGAAGCTGAGTTTAAAGTATGTTTCTGATATCTGAGGTTAAGGACCTACCTACATGCATTTATCAAGCATGCTAGTTGACAGTATATTTGAAATTATTGGTCGTCATGATTAGTATCTTATTTAAATCCATCATTATCCTAATACTGTAATACACATAGCATAGACGACATTTCTACAAACATTCACAGTGTTTGCCTGATCGCTTCATCGATACATATGACGAATCTCAGCGATCAGAAAACAAGAACAGGAACAGGTTTAGAGGCTACTTTCCATGTAAGTGTTATAATACCACTAGAAATATATACTGATAATAAATAATAGTTGTAATTGCATATGCATTCTGTAATCCCTCATCTGTCTGCAATAGACAATAACATTGTAAAAATAAAACACAATGAAGACTGTGATCGTGTATATGCATATATGATAGTGAGTTAAAGTGAAGTATTATTAATGGATATTCATGTTCCCACAGATAACTATAATCGTGTTGTTCTGAGGGACGGCTCAAAGAGTGGAGATTATATCAACGCAAGTTACATGGACGTAAGTATCAGCCGGGACGTCTCAGATCAATCGTGTGCATTGTATTAGTATGAGCAAATGACTCATTATATAATAACTCAATGCTATTATTCAGTGACGTTTAAACCTGTTCTGATACAGTGTGGAGTGTGAAGGGTTTGAACTATTTGATTCTAGTATGAAATTCTCCACACGGAAAGTATCATTTATTTGACAGCTTGTAGTAGATATTCAATATTATTCAATATACGTGGTGGATATCTATTGTGAAACAACGATTCGATAATCAACAGTGTTGATTTTGTCTTTTTGTGTTTAACGAAGCTGATTGGTTGAAACCCAGACTACTTTCACCCTAATTCCCACGGGCAAAGGCTTCAACGAATCTATTTCATTAACGCAAACTCATTATGTGATGTGTACGTTTATATTGCATACCATTCTAAGATAAACTAGTAATTCAAATAAATGCAAAACATATGTCACAATTTAATTAAATTTACTGCTAAATTCAAGTGAGTTTTCATTCAAACTAATTCATGATTATGCACTTTTACACTCGTCTGCTGCTGGTTAAAGTCAACGACTTAGTGAACGTTGACGGAGACTAAATTGGACGTGTACATAGCCACACTCTGTTCATTATGAACGTATATTATCTTTTAAATGACATATTCAAAAGATATATATTTTGCCGTCGGAATATACGTACAACAAGAAGTGAACAACCTTGATGTCACAGGCGGAGTTAATTAGGGTCGCCTCATCATCAAGCTGTTTGTCCGCAGTTTTCCATGGTTTATTACAGTAACATGATTATATTGAATAATTAGAATAACCCACTCGATATAGTTATTACGGAAAACATGTCCCTCGTGAAATTACTGTTCAAAGTCCCTCGGGACATATTTCCGTAAGCACTCGTATCTCGTGGGTTATTTTCCAATTCTGTTGTAGGGATACGAGACCAAGAGACACTACATTGCTGCACAGGGTATGTTACAGATGATACTAAATCATCAAGCACACTATGAAGCATTATTCCTGTAAATTAGATGATAATTATTATACTCCATAAATATGCACATGATCACTTCTTCAGGTCCGTACAATGATGACGTCATCGTTGACTTTTGGAGAATGATATGGCAGGAAGAGTGTAGTGTCGTTGTCATGGTAACGGGTCTTTCGGAATCCGGAAGGGCAAGTACCACTTGTGCTTTGTCCAAAAGTAGATACACAATGATTATTACATAGTGTTCATAGCTGAAAATTATACAAACGCAGTATGGTAGACAGCATGATAATATTACACTAAAGTTAGATGTATTAGACCTCAGATATATCTGTATGTGTCGTCGCTCTTCCATGGGCAATGTGAGACCTCTAGGACGGATGCAGGACTAAGGTACAGTATGCCTGGTTCATCTAGTTCTATTTCACCGTCTAATGGTTCACACAACTAATCCTCGTTATACGTGTGACGTTGTGTTGTAGATGAAATGTCATCGATATTGGCCAGATATGGGTTCAAATACGTACAATGACATCACTGTTACCATGGAAACTAAGACTCGAATTGCTGATTTCACCATTACCAAGCTTGCAGTGAAGCGAGGAGAGGTACGTTATATCCACTAGAACATAGACTGAGACATTCATTGAAGTAAGTCTTACATTCAATATAGAATGCACCTTGTTCCATAATTAAACTTGTGTGTTTATTAATCACTTCTAGGGCAGCAACGAGCGTTGTGTCCATCATTTCCACTTCACCAGCTGGCCCGATCATGGCGTCCCAGAGGTTTCGGCTTTGCTGGACTTCATGAAGAAGGTCAAAATCACATCCGGGCAACAGAAGCATCCTATCCTGATTCACTGCAGGTACATAATGCACAATGGCGCTCTGTTTTAACATTTCACATATCCGAAGATGGTTAATGATCGCATCCGTTTTGTTCTAATCGATTTGTGAGCTAGTATGTCATTGAGTTGATAGGTAGATTTTTCTGATCAAATGCACATTGTGTGGTTTGGTCTGTTCTATTTCCAAAGCGCTGGCATAGGTCGGACAGGCACGTACATCGCCATTGAAAACCTGGCGACACAGGCAGCAACAGAGGGCGCTGTAGACGTGGTCAACGTCGTGGCTAAGATGAGAGGACAGAGGAAAGGCATGATTCAGACACAAGTGAGTGGATTCTCCATTGTTTTGATCACGACCCAAATGAGAGCATGAAATAGATGAGGCCTATACCAGTGCCTAACTGTTTGATTTAACTAAGCGTTTTAATACAATGATATTGCCTTATAACATCTACACCGTCTGGACTTTCTCCAGCTGGAATTTCTTGGACTATGAAACATAATTTAGGAAGCTAATAATATACAACCAATCACACACACACACACACACACACGCACGCACGCGCGCGCGCACACACACACAGTCAATCACACACACGCACACACCCACACACAGCTAATCACATACACTGTCAATCACACACACACGCACACACACACACACACAGCCAATCACATGCACTGTCAATTACGCACGCACACACACACACACACACACACACACACACATTCCAAATGCATTACTTAGACTCAACCGAGGTCAAACCTGTACGAATCCTCGTAACTCAAAGGAAATTTAGCTCCACCTATACAATGGTTAACTTAGAGTAACGTCGTTTTGTACCCTGGCACCCTGTCTTAACACAACACAGCAGTTCTATTTGTAGGCTTTAGTCGTGAAATGAATATCCAAGCCAAGAACGTCTTGTCATTAATAGACGTAAACCAGTCAGAGGATCATTCAAGATCAGAAGCAAACTGGTTGAGCCACACCATTTAGAAGCGAGCATAATATAATGATTGTTAATGATTGGGTGTGTTGAATCGGTAGAGTAATGCTGTGTGTGTGTGTGTGTGTGTGTGTGTGTGTGTGTGCGTGTTCGTGTGTGTGTATGCGTGCGTACGTGTGTGTGTTTAGTATGTGTTTCTGTGCGTGTATGTTTACGCGTGTGGTGGGTGGGTTGTGCGTGTATGTGT
>JAUTBT010061509.1:0-14686 GCA_032361225.1 Lepetodrilus schrolli | reverse complement strand
TATATATATATATATACATTCTACTGATGCTTACACATGTAATGATGGTACGTACATATCCATGTCAATGCATAATGCTGCTACTGCTATACAATGTACAAGAGAATTAAAACAGATAGTTTTCAACAAGAGCTAGGGCCCCCCTCATGTGTACTCCGAATGTGTCAGTCAAAGACTTCACAGCATTTTGGATTTGAGATGTACCACGTCGAACGTACACCATACACTGGACGAACGTCTCCTGTAAACCACGGTTCCTTATACCTTTCCAGAAATCCTGATTCTCAATTAATAGCTCAGCCTGACTGAAGACGCCTTTGTCGGTTATGAGACGTTGTTTGAAGCCGGGGTAGATGCTGAATACCTCCTCATGTAGCAGACGATGCTCCAGGAATACATGAAGAACCTCCAGAGCATCATCGTGTGGTACGTCAAAGTGCTTCAGTTGATGGTTTTTCTTGATGTATATACCGGGCTGTTGACAGTCGCCGCCATGCAGCCATAACTCCTCTGAACAAAGCTCTGACTGACTGGTTATGGCTTCTGACGATGTCTTCGCCTCAAGTAGACGGAAGTCCGGAAACAGTTGCGTCAGCTCTGGGTCATTGCAGATGGCCTGAAGGATTTGATGTGGCTCTATTCGATTTGGTCTGTGCGCATTTTGTGCTACAGCTTTATGTAATATTTCTGCGATCAAATATTCCAGGACTCCTGCGAGATACAATCCTGCTCCCAGACTGACATCCGTGTCATCATCAGCGTCATCATCGGCCTTAGTTAAACTGGTCATAGGTGCACGTGCCGTCATGGTTACTGCTTTGGTTGTATCCCTTAATAAGGACTGCAAATGAAATATAAAACAAAGTAACATACGGATTGAAAATGTGGGACATGAACATGCATATGTATAAAATATAGCTTTTAAGATTGGAAATTTCCTATAATGTATCAAAATCAGATTCAATATTCGCGCTGATTTTATTACATGTGATTTTTATCAGTGTTGTATATAAACTGTTCATAAAAACTTAATCAAACAGTAAATTTGATAGTAATGTATCATGATTTTCTTCAGTCATTAATGCAATTGTGACAACCATATAGACTAATTATATAAATAGTCTGAGTGTCATCATCGTGGGAACATACTGTTGGTGAGTTGTATTTAAAGTAATATACGTTACTTGATACAAACAAACGAAACAATAAATATACACACACCCGTTCTCTCTTCCCCCTCCCCCCCCCCTTTCCTGACCTATCTCTATTTCTTTCTCTTTCTCTCTGCCCCTTTTCTCTCTCTCTCTCTCTCTCTCTCTCTCTCTCTCACACACACACACACACAAACACTCACATACACACACACACACACACACACACACACACACAATAAACAGTTATGATTACAAACAAAATATAACCATAACATAAACACATAAATATGCTAAAAACACTACAAAGGGAATATAATAAGAGCAAAGCCGCAACTCAAGGAATAACATAAATTATTAATAAGAATTTTAAATTTCGACTGTAATCAAACATTTCAAACAAGTTTCTGATATATCTGGCCGGGATGTGTGTATTTTCTAGGTTTAACGGGAGTGTTAGCTAATGTCTAAACGATTTAAGTTTTTAATCAGACCATGCTTGAATGTATTAATTTTCAGTAGACACATACTGATCATACTGATCCTTATAAAAAAAAAAGTACCATAATTGTTTGATTACACTTAATGTGTTTGAAAACACAATATCATCATGTTGATAATAAACTAAATGAACTACAATTATCATCACTTCTACATAATAAGTAAATAGGCCTATAAATATACAACAGAACAAAGTATACTAGTACTCGTATACTGTATCACTATAGTACTATAGTGTACGATGTGTACACTATTATGCACACCTAAAATTGAAGCGGCGTATACAGGCATATCTTTGTGTATTCAAATACCAGTACCTGGTGTTAATTTGATGACGATATTATCCCACATATTCATTTACATATTAGCAGCTAATTGTAGGTGCAATGAGTAGCAGTAGCCCACAGTGTTAGTTAAAACATATTTTAAATTATTATTATTAATTTACTATTCGCCGCTCTTTTTACCTATATCTAAAGTTGCATTTGTACATGTAGGCCTAAATATCAGAAGGTACATAGCACTGGTAATTACTAATTAGGAAATATCTAATAAAACATGCGTGATTGCATAAATAAAATAATTATTTTACATACCAAAACATGCAAAAGTGACGTCGTTCAATAGCCGACTATGCCAAGCCCGGCTTGACCCACGCTAGAGACGGACCTTTCCTGACCCCCGTAGAAGAACTTCGTGTCATCATGTCTATTTTTAGTATCCTCCTTATGTAATTCCCTCATTATTTTTGATGGTGGGATCATTGTAGCATCTGAATGCAACAAGTCATGTTTCAACATAATATAGCTGGCATTGCTGGTTGATCTGTTGGGAGATAAGATAGGTTTATGAAAAATGTGTTCAATGTAATAGAAGAAACTAAAATTAGAACCATAATACCATATGTATCGATAACAAATGATTATTATCATTTCATTTATATCCATCGTCAAATTAAAATTTAATATGTATGCATTAATAAAGAAATTTAAAAAAAAAAAAATCTTTTAAAAAAAACCGAAGTAAATAAACTTTCTACAGAAATATTCCATGAAATATTTTGAAGTATATACTTATGTTCACAGGTAAATCAGAAATATTATTATATAATTGTGTTATTCAAAACTAAAATATCATAATATATACATGTAGTAGAATTATATGATCGTAATATGTATTATACTATTATGAATATTATTTGCAGATGTAGTGCGGTTCATATGGCGTGATAATAGTAAGACGAACATATGATATATATATATATATTTAAAATAAATATAGTAATGGTAATTTAGAAGTTCTTGTTGCATATATTTTACGATAATTCTTAAAAGTAGAAAGACATTCATTAAATATTGCTTGTAAACACTGGTAATGGCCTTTAACGCGACTGGGGATTCCATGAAATGACGCTCGTCTATATTTAGCTCGGGGAATGCCTTCAAGATGGCCACATTATGTGGTCGTTTGTCGTCTATTTTGTTGAAATCGCGAACAGCAGAATCACTTTCTATAATAAGATGTTTGATGGTTTGTATATAAATTATCCAGGATTAAAAGTATACTATTGTCTTTGCTCAAGATTAATTGTGTGAAAAACTGGATAATAATATATATATATATATATATTTTTTATCTCAAGATTACACTAGTGTTCATTTACAAAATAAAATATATTTTAGCTACAGTACTACTAGTCTGTATACCTATACAGACGCGATGGTGACAGCTGAACTACTTTATTAAACACACAGATTTAGTTTGAGTGTGTACATATAGTAGATACTCATGAATAGCCTAAAATTAAGTGCACTCAATTCCATTTCAACATCGTTTAATGCAAATCAAATTCGATAGATCTATAGTTCAAAGGTGCCACGGTAACTATCTTTACATGGCACATTGTTATATTGTGGTGTTTGCGTTACAAACGTATAGTGGGTTGAAGGTACTAGTTCAAATTTGCAATCTTATTACGCAAGACTTTAGTTCACATTCACTGAAATACTGTGGAAAATAGTAAGTTATTCAATTCATCTTGTACACAATTCAACAATGTATGTTCACTCTTGGCTTTCAACTTAGGGAATCAAAATTACCTCCAAAGAAATGTTATGAATAAAGTTATACTTAATAATATTCCTGACATTAGCATGATTATTCTTGCATCATATATTTTACCCTCTTCAACGCAGTTTAAGGGTCATTTAAATTGCTTGAAGAAAAAGTCAAAATATGCTGATTTTGCACATTAGCACCAATGCTGTGAATGTAGTATAGTTTTATCTTGTATTTAGTTTTGATTTTTGTTCACAATAATTTGTTAGAGAAGAAAATAGTTGGATTTTATTATTACTATTTTAACGTAAAAAAATAAAATCTAGACATGATAGATGAAACCAGTTCACAAAAACGTGTGAAAATTTATAACATTAGCATATTTAGTATTGGCATTTATTTGACATATTATATATATTTTACTATAAACATGATAAATAATACAATGGTATATTTAAATATATATTTCTATTTATAAGTCAGCATATAAATATTATTATTATATATATTTTTGTTCTGAATACAAACATCAGGTTGGCAGTCGACTTCCTGACGTCAATGTTTACGGTGACAGCCCAGCTGATGTCATCAATCCTGTGGAGCTGTACAAGGGAAAGAAAGGAGTGCTGTTCTCAGTGGTTGGGGCATTTACACCAGGCTGCACACAGGTGAGTCACATTTACACCAGGCTGCACACAGGTGGATCATGTTTACACCAGGCTGCACACAGGTGAGTCACATTTACATCAGGCTGCACACAGGTGGGTCACATTTACACCAGGCTGCACACAGGTGAGTCACATTTACACCAGGCTGCACACAGGTGGATCACGTTTACACCAGGCTGCACACAGGCGAGTCACGTTTACACCAGGCTGCTGTAGACTTTAGTAGATTCTACTTGGAACAAACATCACCGAATTCCACAAAACTTCTGAATTTTCATTGTCATACATAATTTGTTTGAAATTCTGTAATTTGTGATAGGAATAGCTGCCTTCTCAATATGTAATGAACCAAATTAATGCATGAAGGAAATTTATTATATTTTCCATATTTATTTGTTGGTGGGGTAGCGGTGGGAGCTGGATTATCATTAAAGCTGCACACAAGCAGTGTTCGTTATACATACAGGTAGTTGTCATTTATAGTATGCATTGTTTTTCATTGTTTTGGCATATATTATTTATATAAACTATTGTTTGTCGCAAACACTATATATAGGCAAATGTCTTGGGAACTGGGTTAAAGCATGCGAACAAAATATAGTTCTAAGAAAATGTGTAAATATTAATAAATGTGTTTGTATATTTTAATTGAAGAAATCTTTTAACTTTATAGAAGAAGCTCTAAAAGATATCCAAAAAGACTTGGATATCGTGTATGAATCAATAATAAAAATCTATTGTGTTATTGCATTAGTGAAAATATTTATATTTATCTGTGACCAAGATAATATGCTGGTTTTGAAAGAGTGCCGGTATATTCAACTAATGTAAAATGCATTGTCGCAGGCTGCGACTTTGAAATTATGCCAATATTTGCAGATTGCCGGAGTACAAAGATGCTGGTATTGCCAGAGTGCATTGTATATATATATGTATATATATGTATATGAATGCAATGTAGTGGCAATACAAAATATATATATATATATGTATTTGCACAACGGGTCTGATAATATCAGTGAACTTTATTTTCCAGTCTCACATACCAGAGTATATAGAACACCACAGGAAGTTCAAAGTAAGTGGCATCTACATTTTGTTTATCTTTTATGTACATCATACATGCTTCAATTTAATTCACATTTATTATTAAACCTAGAGATTTTTGTATATAAATTATTCACAAACATACAAGAAGTAGATGATGTATGAATGGCATTGGGGCCTGGTGGATAACCTACAACAGTGTACGAACGCTATGAACACTATGAATGTATTCCAGGAGGAGGGTTATGATCTCATATGCTGCATTGCCGTTAATGACCCATTTGTAATGTCAGCCTGGGGCCGAGATCTCCACACAGAAGGAAAGGTATTAATTTTTTTCTGAATTTTGTATGAAAATATAATAATAATATAATAATAATGATAACAATAATAATAATTCGATAATAATAATAATATATATATATATATTTTTTTTTAACGATATATGAATATATAAATAAATCGTAAATAAATCAGATAAATAAACAAACAAATACAATTTAATACTATTATATTTGCATGCTTCCCTCAGTATATGGTGGATGATAAGCTCTGGTTTATATATCTGGTTTGTTTCATTGCAGATCAAGATGTTGGCCGACACACGAGGAGAGTTCACACGGGCAATGGGGATGGAACTAGATTGTACAAAGCCTATGGGAGGGTGGCGATCAAAGAGGTTGGTTGTAGTTTTACTGTCTCACGTACTGTCTGACACATTTCTGGCACGATATTGATAGAATGTGTGGTCTGTAGTGGCAATGCAGATATCATCCTTGCAGATATCACAGTGGTAGAATGTTAGACTTCAGAGCGAAAGGTTCCAGGTTCAAATCCTGCCTCGGGGGCCTGGTATCAATATTCACGAAAGTTACAAAGCAATATTGATAGGATGCGCTGTCTGTAGAGTGTCAATGCAGTTAACATCCTTGGTCTTGTCAGTACCAGCCAATGCTCGCAGGTTTACTTCAACATTCAGCGTTATGGATGTTGCGGGTTTCCTCCTGCCCTAAACAGACAAGCCGTGATATAAGAAAGAATCTTGAAAGCGGTTCTAAACCCCAATTAAATTTTTGCAAATTACTGCAACATTCAGTGCTATGGATGTTGCAGGTTTCCTCCTGCTCAAAACTGACAAGCTGTGGTATAGATGAAACTCCAATTAAAAATAAACAAAAACACCAAAAAAAGTAGTAGTTATTACAGTTTCTCTTCCTCTCTCATGCAGGCCACTCTGTAGGGGGGCAGATGGTGTATTGGTAGCACAGTAGAAAAGCACATCAGGCTCCAAATTTTAGTTTGAACTTTACAATTTTAAGGGACTAACTTGTACATTACAATTGTCTACAAGGAGGGCTAGAGTGTCTGTAAATAATAGTAGACAGTTAATTTTCTTGACTTGTCAGCAACAGCCATGGCTTGTGGGTCTTACTGTAGCAGTGCTGTAGGGTGTTCTCATCAATACAATCATATCACTGTCAAGTCGCTGAAATATTTTGGAATATGGCACTAAAGTTTTTTTAAGCCTCGTCTGACTTTGCAAGGACTACAGTCAGTGTTGATGCGATGACAAAGACATCCTGGCACCACAGGGTTACTTAATTCCGTTCAGGACTCACTTCATGTGGTACCCCTGGCACACATCTAGAGGGAAACTTGCGCAAACAACCAACCAGTGAAATCATTTTCCTGATGAATTTGGTGTAAAAATCTATCCAATGAAATAGATTTTATCATTGTTCTATTTATAGCTTCTAAAATGTTTGCGCATGTTTATCTCTAGATATGTGCCAGGGGTACCACATGCGAGTCCTGAACGGGGTTCAATGATGAGACGAGGACCAATGCTCAGTATTGACGCTATGTTCTGTAGGTACTCCATCGTGGTAGAGGACAGCGTGATACAACACATCAACGAAGACCCGGACCACACAGGCCTGGTGTGTCTGCTTTGTATCAAGAACATGAAGACAAAGGTGGAGGCCCAGTCCTGACCTCAGAATGTCCATAACGATGTCCATCTGGGGCATTCTTCCCTTGTCGGTGGCAGCACTTGAAGTGTTTTATTATTCAGAGCTTCCATCGAGACTTTTGTCCGTTTCAGTTCTAATCCTCAGGTTATCCCCCTTGAGCTGCTGGTCTGTTCATTAGCTGCCTTGTAGATGCTGCTGTAGTTCTCATGTCTCATGTCTCATGATTTACATCATCGGCTATTATTTACTTAATAATGCAGTGAGAAACTTAATGCACAAATATGTTGTCTGGAGAAACCAGTATACAAAGGTTATCAATCACAAATGTCATGTTGAAATGGCAGCCATTTTAGTTTTGAAAATTTGTATTACACTTGTGCAATGGTCACTTTCAGTTGTGGTTAACAGCCTTGTTCAGTGTCCAAACCAAATATTTCACTTTTACATGTGGACACTGGCAAATCTGGAGTTATTAAAATATATCATAACATCATTTGCAGTAAAACTATAGTTGTCATTACGTTATGAGAGTAGAGTAACAGTGTTTGAGACATAACGAGATATCGCTTAATTTTAGTACGCATAGCATTTCATGCAAGATAATCCACAATGCGTTAGTATCATTATTTAGATCTGATATATTTAATGTATGCCTGTTGCTACATAAACTAACATTTTGAAATTTCTTAAATTACACATTTTATTGTGCTGGATATCAACTGCCATAAAGTATGATGGAAAAAATCCATCAACAATTTAAGATACTGCTGTAGGCACACATTGTGGTGCACTTTTTGTTTCCAGTTTGATATTTCTTGTAAATACATTTCTCTTTATAGATATATATGTCTAATATATTATATCACTTCTATTTAATTCAGTTATCAGTCTAGTGGAATTTGATTTACCAGTTGACAGATTTTATGAATAATTGCTTCAGTGTTAATATAATGTATTTAATGCAAAATATCTACATGTATTGGTTAAACAATATCACAGTGATAAGTCAAAATCAATCAAATAGAAAATTAGCTCAAAATGAGGTGTCAGTATTGTTTACATAATAACCAGATAATTATTAATAATATAACCAATGAAAATGGTCAAAATATTATCCTCTTCAGATCTAGATGAACCTGGACTCTTGACCAATCAAATATCAAATTTATCTAAGCAGAAATTATCATAAATATTAATTAATTATACATATTATACATCTGTGTGCGTTAACTGCATTGGCAGATGATTTTAGATGGAGATTTTCAACCTGCAAAACACATTCTTGAAATTTAATAAATTGTTTTTGTCCTATGTATCGATGGGAAATGAACTCTGTGCAATATTATGGCTTGAGTAACAGTATCCGGCAGTTGTAGCCAGTTGTATAGATACGTCCTGTAAGTACATACAATGCACATTCTGACCACTAGCTCTAGAGCAGTTCCACTGGTTATGGTAGTCCTCTCGCTGTAGCAGGCTGACACAGAGCCCTGTATTGTCCACATGTATAATACATACAATATATCTGGTTTTGTTTCGTCCTTGTCAAAGACTATTAAATGACTATCATCTGTAACAAGGATTACCGAGTATATTGGTTTGTTATGGTACTTTCTATGCAAAGCACACACATTTGGATGTCTCCCTGTCCGAGATTGTTACAATATGTGTGACGAAAGGTTCTACAAACTATTTGTACTAAAGACAAGTAGATTTGTCAACTAAGAACCTGAAATATTATAGGACAACTACCTTTTGATAATAACGAGAAATATTGTACATTCCCCCTAGTTGAGACATAGGGCAGTCTTTTGACATTGTTACTGATTGGTTAGTTTATGGAAATTTGTGAGTTCGTAATCAGTCAGTCTTACTTGCTATGTAAAAGTAATTTATGAATATCTGCTGTAAATATTCTCCAGGGTTTTCAGTGTACATGTCTTTGCATTTAAAAGTGCAACTATGCAGAAAGTGGATTCGAGTAAGGTATCTATAGGATCTCAATACTCCAAACCCTGGTCTATGTAGAAGAGAGTGACAATGAAAATAGTATTTAAGATGGTCACAAGCAATGTGTGGAGTTATAACTTGATTAAAGGTACAGTATTGTACATTTTGAGCAATTCAAATACAAATTTTGTAGTTTAGTTTGTAAGCAATGGCTTACGGTATCTACGGTAAACCTCGTATCTCAATTATTCAGTTGTCTTACTGCAACTTCACAGATAATAATGAACCTTATTTATAAAATTTTTGCTTTTGCAGAAGTTCAAAATTTAAAAATCGTCAACATACAGTAATAATAATGAGATTTATTGACCGCCAGCATTATTATGTTTAGGCATTATGGCATTATTTTGTATTGTATACAGTATTTGACATCATTATTAGCATTATTATGTATCTTTTTAAAAAATGTATAGTAAGACATATTACGTATATCTTGTTAAAAAAGTATTCTGAACAATGGCAGATAAAAAATGTATAACAATGTATTAGCGGATGATATTTTTGACAAATATTTGTATTGTTTGAAGTTTATAAATTGTTTTAGAGAGCTGCAGTGGTCTGGCTATATATTAGGAGCGATTTGATGAGAAACACTTTTAGCATTCGTGAGTGGCCATAGTTTTGTTATTTTGTTGAAATACTAAATGCTGATCACTGTGTGTAACCCACAAAGTACCACTGTACTCCACTCTGCTAGTACTGCTGTACTCCACTCTGCTAGTACTGCTGTACTCCACTCTGCTAGTACTGCTGTACTCCACTCTGCTAGCTTTAATATGCCCAACATCTCTGGTGAATAATGCAGATTTTAGTCCCTAAAAAGCGCAGTTTTAGAAATCTGGTGACATTGTTTTTCCAATGCGTCTGCAAGTTTGTAAAGAGTATCTGAGAGTCCAAAAATGCTACTGGTCCTTCATTAATTTTATTGAGTATATGAATTCTGATTCAAGTCGCAGATTGGTCAAGTATATTGTGGGTTACACACGATTAATGCTGATTAATGTATATGTACTCGATGAGTCTATTTAGTGCCGATATATGTACGAATTACATGTTCCAATCAGCTGGTCTGTAGATAGCATTGACAACTTGTCAGATTATGCCCTTACTAAACGAGACTTGAGAAATAATGTATGATTATTTAACCCTCGCCTTGCTGGATTAGGCACAGGCACAGCTCTTTAGGGCATCGCCGGTTGCCTTCAGCAGGGAAAGGGTTAACATGGGGTAACAATGCAGTCATACATCATGTGATCTTGTCTTAATATTATACTTGTTACAACGTCCTCCATTACACTATGGTACAAAGAAATACTTGTTTTAGTTATTTAAAAAACTATGTGCAAAATAAGTTGTGTTTTAGTTAAATGTTATGGTTGTTGCCATATTGAATGGCATAAAACAACAATCTTCAAATAGGGCTGAACATCTTGTGGAGGATTATAGAAAATGTAATAGCATGGAGGTAGCAGCATCTCTCATGATGACTGCATCCACTGGTAGACATACTAAAGAACACGGTGAAAACTGCTGTGGCAGGGAAAGAGGTAAATAGTATGTTTCATGTATTTCCCAACTTGCAATCCTTTCATATTTTCACTAGAATCGTTTTTGGCCATTTTCATAGTAAAATATGTAATTTGTACCAAAGAAATTTTCGTGTGCATGGTTGTGTGGGTTAAGTGTACATAGTGAAAACATGCTTGTGAATATTTTCCTATTTCTGAAATAAAACTACATGTAGCAGGAATTATTCCAAAATACTTCCAGTCATCAATTTTTGTATACTTCCCTGTTGACAGGTGAAAAAATGTGTTCAAGTTTGACATCATGCTTCTAATGATGTAATGGTACTGTTTTCAGTATAGAAGGACACAAGATCATGCACTATTTTACATTTCGTATTTTTGTAATTGGGGTTTAGAGCCGATTTCAAGATCCTTTCACTTATATCACAGTTTGCCACTTTTGGGCAGGAGGAAACACGCAACATCTGTAGTGCTGAATGTTGCAGTAAACCTGCGAGCACCAGCTGGTACTGAGTGATTATGAATTTTAATGTCGCTGCAGGAATCTTTCACCCATTTGTGACGATCTGACAGACCAAGGATGATAACTGCATTGCCATGGTACAGACAGTGCATCCAATCATGATCGTGTCAGAAAGGTAACTTTCGCGAACAATGATGTCGAGCTATCTGTGGCTGGATTTTAACCTCGGGCCTTTGGCTGTCTTTGTGCTACCAACAGTAACAGTAAGCCAACACAGTAAAAATATATTTTGAGTGACAAACCATTCTTCATTCTGCAGTTCTTGACCAGGGGCCAGTTTTAGAAAGAGTTTGTAGTCGGTGCTACAATGACTGTGAAATTAGTCCCAAATCATAATTTCTTGATCGCCATTTAGAAATCAAACAAAACCGGTATTTTTACTCCATGATTTTATTAAAATATATCTTTTCCATAAAATACAATAAAACATTACTCCCAACACTTGATAAAATAGGGAATGAAGTTGATTTAGCAATACACATGATAGAGCTGGTCACTTAAATGCAGACAACGGAAGATATAGCAGGCGACATTGACTCCTGTGGTTAGGAAAGTGAACCTGAAACTATTTTTTTCTCTCCAGAGTGCATTAATTACATTCTCTGCTCCTTAGGGCACCTAGTGCCTCCTCTAGTATGACTAGTGGGAGATGGGTTAAGAAGACAGATGGCTGTATGTCATACTATTGACCTAGAACAGTGAACAGTAGACAATTTTAATGTGGTCAGTAAGAGCTGTTTACAGAATATTTCCTCATATTCAAAGATACTAGTATCAAGAAACTACTATTATTAATATTCAGATCAAGTTACCATTATATTTATAACATTGTATGTTGGCCACTGGTAGAATCTTGTAAAACAATATTTTATTTGTAAATACAATGAAAAAACATAATAGATGATTCATTATGTAAACGGAAAGATGGACACGACGAAATATTTTAAATTTCAATGGCATTTACTTCAAAATCTAGATGAGGCAATAACCATTAGTATAAAACAACATACAAGCAGTTAGATCCATACCAATAACCACTCTGTATTTGTGTAAATTATGAGGGAAAAAAAGCTGAAACTTGCACATTGTACCGTTACCAAGGAAACCACTTCCCTTATGTGAGTGATTTAAGTAACAGTGGACAATGGCATTCTTGTTTTCAGTGTCTATACAAATTAGTTTTCTTAGAAACAAAAGCTAAGATTGTAAGATGGAAATGTTAATATTATTTTTATGATATCATTGAATTTATGCTCAGATAAAAACGAAGCCATGCAGTCAGTATAATGAACAAAGAACTATTGTGTATAGCAGAAAAATACAATAAATATATTTATGATCAGAATTACTACCTTGAAAATGGATTGTGGTTCATTACTATTAGCTCAAAACAAGTAGAAAATCAGGTATATTTAAAATATCCTACATTTAATATTTAATACTAATATACAGATTTAACCTAATTATGTTAATTGACGGAATGTTCTATTTTTTTTTATATCTTGTATCAATTTTTCAGTAAAATAAAAAGGAATAGCTACTCCCCCTTGCAGCAAACACATTTCCCTGTTCAAACATTATTCATAAAAATAAATATACTAGTATCATGATTTGATCAATAAATCTTAGAGCTCTTGGGTCACCCGACCTCCGGTGAGATAATAGTCCATGCAATAACACATGCGAGAAGGTGGACGAGGACAACAGAGTATTGTGTCTGTTCTGATAATGGGGTGATCAAAACAACATTGCTAACAACGAAAGTGTAAAGCAGAGCATACTTGGATAAGACCGGAGTGGAACTTGATGATGATCCCTTGTCACAGTTCGTCTCTGCCATCACAGAAAGAAACATGGTTAATGCAATACAACATACGGGGGGGGACAAGATAACAGTGTGATCAGAACGGCTAGGACTGGAAATATGTACTGGCACGTTGTTAAATACATTTTAGAAATTGAATATTCCAATAAGAGTAGATCGATGCATTTTTCTCAATTTATAGAATTATTACAACCCTCCAAAAACATTACAGAAATATAATTAACGAAATGTATCGAAATATACAAGCCATTGACATGATTTGTTTCAATATCAAATATATTTCCTTTAAACATTGTCAGCTGGTTAACAAGACGCTAGACGAGGTCCAATTCTAACCCTACTGATCATGAGAGAGCTGGGATTTTATGACAGGGATATCCTAGATGGAGACCATTTGGGTTGTATTCCGACACAGATCTAATGTTTCAATGCTTCTCAGGTAGATGTATTCGGAAGAGGAATTCAACCCATTGTGATCATTCAACAACTGAATCACAGACAATGCTTTTCACAACAATGCAAGGTGAGCCTTTGCAGGCCAACATCAAGATCTAATGAAGCCCTGGTTGGTGGTTGTTCAATTGACCTTTCTTGAACTCAGATGTTAACCAACGATTGGAATATTAAGCCCACAACAAACAAACACATACAGGCTGTTACTAGCCACAAATGTAATTATTCCAGTACACTTTATCCTCCAACTATATACATCACTCAAGAGTTCATGAAAGGTCAATGTGAACAAGGCCATAACAGAGTGTCCTTAGATATTGAGTGTAGCAAATTATAGAATATGAAATAAGAATAAAGATACAGTGATGTAAGTATTAGAGAAAGATCTGGGGTTATTATGAAGGAATAAAGATAACAAATAGAGAAGAAATAGACCTGAGGAAGTAAAAGAAATGTCAGTATTTCATGCTTTTAGGGTGTAGTAATACTGTAATCAACATGGGGAGATTCTTAAAAAGTACTACACATAAATGTAATACATAACTTCAGCAGTGTGACTATCTCAAAAAGCTCTCACACATTAATCTTTGTACTTGGTCCTGAAAATGTTCTTGACAAAAACGGGATCTAATTTTCAAATTATTCTGATCATACTGAATGATACATTTAAAACTAAAAAGTGAAGATGATTTTATGAATCTGGTATATCATATGAGACATGCGCTATTGCTGGCTCAACAACTTAAAATAGATCTTTTAAAAAAAGAAGACTGAAGGCAGATTCCGAGCAACTATTGCATGTTCATCCTGTGGCACTGGACTAGGCTGGACTAGTTTAAACTGGTGGTGCATCCCTCATTCCCAAGATCATCTGGCCCCCATTTCACAACGGCCTCCTAACTATTTAGGAGCTCCTAAACCAGTCCTAAGTGTTGTCACCTCGTAACA
>JAUTBT010061498.1:0-14687 GCA_032361225.1 Lepetodrilus schrolli | reverse complement strand
TAGTAGTAGTAATAGTAGTAGTAGTAGTAGTAGTAGTAGTAATAGTAGTAGTAGTAGTAGTAGTAGTAGTAGTAGTAATACACAGAACATCACCTTACTTCCGTACAATGTGCCGACGTGAACTATGTACTGTGTAACTACACAATGTCATGAACTAGAGCACGTATATCAGATCCCCAATAGGGAGATAGTCACGTCTAATTTGAAAACAAAGCTGGCCCTAATTACATCCGGTTGTCCGACGTATCTCGGTTTGCAGTGCTGATCAGACATCGACCTCCCTGTCTATCACAGAGAGATATAAAAATAACGAGCACTCGATTATAATAGCCATGGGTATCGGCTGTCAAACTGTATGCCTACTTAATGCCTCATATAGCACACGGCTTTCATCCGACACTGCAAATATGTACGCAGTCAGTCGCGGTCAGACACACAGTGCACAACTATAGTTCGCTCGGCCTAGTTATCGACGCAATGTTTAATGTACAATACAGCTATGTTGAGACATTATCCAATATTGATATATAACTACTCGAATTACTTTGTGAACTGTTTCATACTGATAACTATAGGCCTGTCCGCCGTCTTTGAAAAGGAGATATTGACATACCAGGAATGTCCAGTAGCGCGCTCCTCGCTTCTGAGAGACGTAGGAGTTGATGGAGCTCTTTAGGAGCACGACGAAAGGTCATAAATCGAAATATGAAGGTTCGCCGATGCCAGTAGACGGAGCCCGTCATTGAAATCTCGACATCATCTGATGAACGTCCTTCATACCACCTGGGTCAGTTCTTGATGGCCGCCTAACTTTGGAAGTGACCAGTGGTCAGTGAAATCCCCAGTGGTCAGTGAAATCCCCAGTGGTCTGTGCCATAAATAATACTTCATTCACAGACAGCTCATTACATGCGCTATTGCAGCTAACCCTGTCATCGTGTCCAGCTTTACGGGAATTTGACAACAGCCTCTTTTTAAAAAATGGCATCGCGAACGTATTTAATTTACATGATCAGATTAGGCATCATCATTGCTTCAGTTGGTATAGTGGCAAAACATAGAACATCTCCCATCTACAAGGCCTTGATATAAAAACAAATATTAATAATCATATAGATATGAGTTTATAACTGGCAACGCAATAATGTAATGTGTAAAGGCATTGTGCTCAGTATGCATACGAAACGCTACGGATCCGGAAACTCTGACTCTAAAATTACATGACGGGTTGATGACATCGGAGGGATCAGATGTGTTTGCTAAGAACCTACAAAACTAGCTCCTGAGTATTTTGCTTGTAACAGCTGCACGGCGACGCGGAATCTCGGGGTATTTATGCCCAGACATGTTCGCAGTTCTTCTGCAGAGCGGGCTATTGATTTGGACAAAGTTACAAGCCGGCTCCTTCGTCAATAAAACCAGAATAAAGTCGAACGATATGGAACACAAGACGAAGAAGAAAAAAATCAGAAAGAGACGTTTCCAGAAAGGAGCGATCTCGACGTGGAAATCATTGTTTTAGAACGGATATACTCTAAAGGAGCACCATGAGAGCGACTAAATGAGTTCTGTGAGTGACATTTACTTTAGTCTTCCTGAAGGCCTCGCGCAGTTGGCGACGAGCGCGTGTGTCGCTAGCGGCGCGCAGTGCACCATAAAGATCAGTATAACTCATGATTCCGAGTGGGCTGGCTTGGTGAAACATGAAATTAATTAGTAGCATAAACACTGTTACCGCTTTCTAAACACTTCCAACTACTGCTGGTCATCAGTGATGCTGTGATAATGATGACCACGGCTTGTCGTCGTTGACCTTTGGATTTGTGTTATGAAATACTGGTTACGTTAGCAATCGACTCGCCTCGGACTACTTCCACATTGCTCCAGTATATACACTCGCAGGAGCAGTAATCTTACCCAGATTCCGAGAAAATGGTGATTAGACGTCGTCAGCCTCACCACTGATCACATAGAGAAGAATGCGCGGAGGGCCTATTTTACACTATTAATAGTAAACAATGACTTTTATCATTTGAGAGTGATAAATTAGAGTTCGAAATTAATTAAAAAATAATTATATGTACTTAGAAACCATAATATAAGCATAATTGTCTTAGTATATTATCAACCGACTTCGGGAAATATTTTAACTTACATGAATTATATTTCTACTATAACTACTTCCTGATTGTATAACTACTTCCTTATTGTATAACTACTTTCTTATTGTTAGGCAACGGGGGGAAAACTGCAGATGTGTAGTTTACTAAAATATTTACTATTATCTAATCAAGACATGCACTAATCTAATCAGTTGTCGGAAATATTGATAATAATCGAACTAGGGTATCACGTGACTATCACGTGACAAATGTGAGATCGACAAGGGGACAGTGAGCAGTCGGTTGGTCGAGTGACAACCGCAGTGATTACGTTAGCTATCAGTTCATTTGCCAGAGCTTTTATTTTTTTACAAAATCACGAAATATCTAACTGTCATAGTCATTGATCCAAATTGATCGTAATCACATACACTACAAAACCGTCTCGACTTCACCAAGACAGGGCGTCGGTCAAAGTGTCCATTTCTCCCGTCAGTCGACCTAACGACATGTTTTGTACACAGTAGATCAATATCCACTTTCTAATGATATGGCTTTAGCTATGACAAGTCCCCGAGAAGGTGCTTATCGTTGAGGTATATCTTCGATATGTTTCTGTCAATGGCTCTGTCAAAGATGAGCTGCCTGTTAACTCTATAGCATGACAAATGTTTTTCTTCATTTGCAGAAGAATTTTACCTCAAAAAATGTATCGAAGTAATATATCAGACTGCCATGTGATCGTACCGGAAATTGGACAATTCAATCCAAATTAAACCTTGGTTCATATCCGATGACCTCAACCACATCTAACCGCTCCCTCTTTTGGATATTCCCCACGATAACCATGTGCTATCGCTTTGACTTTCCAATCAGATCGCTCCTTGCGAAATCCTGTTAATATATTAATACAATGATACCGGTTTTGCGATGTGTATTACAAATGCACGTCTTGCTTTCGTTAATATAATTACTGTGTTAGTCTAATAGGGCGACCGACATATTCCTATTAAATTAACCATGTTGGTTTCCTCATAGCTCGGACAATGGTCCCAGTCACGCTGGCCAACGCAACGTCACGCGAGATCCTGTGATTAAGCAGGCGTCCTTAGTCCTCGATAATCTGGAGATCAGGCCCTCCTTGTTAACTATTGATAGATAATTTTGCAATTCCAGACCAATGTCTGCGATTGATCGAGGTCTTTCATAGCAGTGTTCAATACTACAGACACACCCTTTAGCGGTTAGGTATGACAACATCATGATTCCGTAATTGTTCTGCACCGGTCTGATTAAAGATATACTAGTACTGTGATACACATTATTTGGAATGCATAGTTTGGGGGATGATTGACGATGGACGAGATAGGCGGGGATTGGGAAACGAAAGAGATAGAGGGGGGGGGGGAGAGAGAGCGAGAGAGAGAGAGAGAGAGAGAGAGAGAACGATATACATATATATATATATAAGATACTCATTGGTCAAAATGTATCGTAACCATCCATACTACATGGGCGCCAGATAGACAGAGAGTGAGACTAACACTCAACTGTACGTGTATGTTAGTAGACGACTCCGTCAGCGCCCAGAGCAGTTCTTCAGGGCGAGGGTTAACAGACTGCTGCCTCCTCGCCATCATATCAGAGTCCGTCTAGGGTGTCGATTCCAGCTAACTACATTGCGAGTTCGATTCAGACAGCAGACAGTGCTCGCGAGTTCCGATCAGTAAAGAAATACATTTGTCCAACATGTACACGTCTTAAAGTGTACTTTATAAATTATTAAAATATAACCTTGCATATATTATTAGTCCCGCTGATAGCAAGAATTGGTATCCGTATTCAGGATTAAACCATAAAGAAATGCTAGGTGGTAACTGATGTTTGTCGTCTGAGATTCAAAATGTCTGTCTGTATGTTCCGAATGTGTATGCCTAGCGTGACCGGTAATCAACATTATAATAGTTTCTACAGTTATAGAATCTCAGATTCATACATTACTGAATGTATAAAACTCGTTGGCAAAAGAATATCAGTTTTGACAACTCGTTTAATAAATTCAGTATTATATGACCACTCATATCAGCGCCTCTGTATATTGATGATCGCTTTAGACTGCATGCATCTTGGGCTATCACAAAGTACATTTATTTGGAATACGCACCGTGTTAGTAACTATACAATATGCTCTAGAGGGCTATCATGCCATCATTCTGGAAGGAGAACTAATGTTGCAATGCAGCAATATCCTCACGGCATCTCCATATCAATGGCCTTTTAACACAAAATATGCACTTTGTGCTTCCTATAAATATTGAGCGGAATAAAGTGCAATAGCTCGATGGACGTTGTTGAATAAACCATTGAACAAGGCAAGAAGAGGTCGCATTAGTTCCAGGTACAAAATCGACTAACCATTAAGTAGGTCACCTAGATGTAAAATAAATGTGTTTAATAACGCTATTGGGACTCACTACATTTGGTTGGCAATGACCGAGAGTTCGATCCCAGCTTCAAACCATGCCGGTACTTTGGACAAATGAACATGATATATCTCAGAAAGATAAATCTGCATTCGGCCTGCTAAACCCTTCGCAGTAACTTCCCTTCCATCAGATAATTAAACTTTTCTTTAAGCAATCTTATCGACGTAAAGCATAAGCTCCATGCAGCGTGCTGAGATTCGCCACAGATAGAGATGGAATCGACGATTCCGTTCACGACGCTTGTAAAATGTCATTCGTAGCTAATGAAGTTGTCAATAGGCACCATGTAAACTAATCAAGAGTTACTGCCCATTAGATAATGTCCGGATGCAAATAGTAGAATACTAGCCCGGTACTAAAGATGTAAGTGTTGCGTGCATATGCACTGCTTGTACTAGTCCTAGTACCAGTTGTTTATAGTGCTAGCTCACTTGGAATAATCATGCCGTAGATGGAACATGAATACCCCACCAGCCGACCAGTCCTTGCTTTACCCCGGGTTTCCGGGTTAAGAAAAAAATAGCGCTTTCCAAATGGAGGGTGGCATGTTTTCCAAGTAAGTAGAACGTAATGGAACCCTACGCCCTACCCCTGTGATAGCTAGCTGCCAGTACAGGGCCCCCGAGTACGAAAGCTCGTAATTCTAAGGTACCTTTAACGTCAACACTAGCAATGATACACTCTGTGTCTAACGTTGAAGCAGAGCCCAACGGCTACGTTCGAGTAATACTGTTTCGTATAGTAGTGCCCAAGAAAGTAAATAGCAACCAGCTTTGGAAATTGTCCTTAAGATTTCTGTATTCCAGAAACCTACCGTAGAATATTATTTCATCGCGTCTGGTCGACTAACAACACAATCGAATACGAAGGTTGTGTGGACAACATGGCGATATTCAATAACCTCTCTCCTATAGAACACCGCAATCACCCAGAGTGCTGTGGTGGCGAGGCTTTCACGTCAGAGAGCTAGACGTATATGGAGAGTAAAAGGAGTAGAACTACTTACCCGAAATGAATTCAGCGTTCCAAAGTAAATGGGCACAAACGCCAACCATATAATACAAGTCGTGTACATGGAGAATCCGATGAATTTAGATTCGTTGAAATTTTCAGGAATCTTTCTCGTCTTCACAGCGTAGACAGTGCATATGATGATGAGTAGCATGTTATACACGAGAGACACAAGGAAGGAAATGTCGTCACTCCGGCACTTGAGGATGATCTGGGCCTTCCTCTCGTCGGGGAAGTAAAGTTTGATCCTCGGAGGTTCCAGGAGAAACCACACACACGTAAATACGACTTGAATTAACACGAGAAGTCCGGCTATCACCAACTGGGACTTTGGACTAATAAACGGAGGTCGCTTAGCCGACTTCCTTGCACTTTCAAATATCCTTGAAATTCGATTGGTCTTTGTCAACAGAGCCGAGTACACGAGCGAGAATCCGAACCCGACTCCAAATCTTTGGAAGGCGCAGGTTATCGGGGACGGCATGGCGAGCAGGACGAAGGTCATCAGATAGCAGAAGAGACACCCGGACAGCAACATGTAGCTCAGCTCTCGCCCCGACGCCCTCACAACAGGGGTGTCGTTGTAGATGACGAACAAGAAGATGGTGAAGGAGGTGACGAGGATCCCCAGGCCAGACAGACACATGGGAATGATGGCGAAGAACGTGTTCCATGTCATATGCTCGATCTGCAGATGGAAGCATCCGGTTTTGTTCTCGTAAGGCCACGTGCCAGGTTCGCACGCCTGGCAGGTCTTTTCGTCCTTGACGTATTCGTACACCTGGCAGTTCGTACAGATCCAGCAGCACTGGTCGCCGTGTCCCATGTTTTTTATCTGCCCCTCCTTGCAAGGCTCGCTGCATCTCGACGTTGGGATGTCCTTGGTCCCTCCTGCCCAGATGATCTTGTCGAGGTCAATGTCGAGACTGGTCGCCCAATGGCCGACCTCTCGGTACTCGTACTGGCGAGTTGTTCGGTTCCGCTGGTAGTTCATGATGGTATATCGCGCCGGTGCGTCGCCATACTTGTCGAAGCTGACTCTAGCTCCGTAGCCATCTGAAACAGCCAGAAAACAAGGTCGTGTCAGTTGAAATTCGGCGTAATAGTGTATGGTGAGTTGTCTGTGACAAAATCTAGTATGTCTCGTAAAAGAGAAAAGCATTGATTGATTGATTGATTGATTGATGGATGGATGGATGGATGGATGCATGATGGGTGCATGGATTGATTGATTGATCTTCTTACGAAACATTGTATGCGTTGTTGTTTTCCTGTGTGCTTACGTCATACCGGTAGATTGTCCATATTCCAGTGAACAATAAGGGAAATATAAACACTTCAAATGAGGGTTACATTAATGTTTATTGTCCTCAAACTATATACGGGGATCGTGTTTACATAAATAATACCGGCATTATTACATTACTATCAAATAACCCAATAACGTGATGACCAATGCCCAAATAATAAATGATTTGACATTAACATAAACATTCACGAAGCAGATAGAGATTGAATTGATTCTTTGACGTGTCATGAAGTACTGTTCTATGTCAGCGACTTCGATCGTTCACCGCCTGTCTGTACTTGTATGGCATTGTCAAATCGTCCTGCTATACTCAATAGTAACAACGTGGGCGACTACGACTCTTACCCGTGAAACTAAATAAATGATCGTATATACAATGTCATGGTCGCATTGTAATCGATGGACATTAAAATTAATGCTACAATCGGAGTTCACGTTATTTCGCTCGTCCTACCACGCCTATGATTGCAACAGGATCACGCAGCTAGCTCGGACGTAACTCGCGGCATACATCCTGGCCTAGTGTGCACGCCCTGGCCTAGTATGCACGTCCTGGCCTAGTGTGCACGCCCATGACATACGCCCCGATCTACACTCGGATGACCCCAGCGCAGTCCAGATAGTCATCCTAAGACGTACACTGCGACTTCAATCCGTTTTAATAAATTGAAACGGCTCAATGCGAAGCTCTGCCAATTAAGTTATCGTCTCAATTTAATTCGACGCCGGTATCTTAATGGAAAGTGAATTAACTGAAATCACAATGCTCTTAGTTTAACGTGGGCTCCCCTGCCGCCGCCCCTTTGATCGTTCCGCATGCAGATATCCATTATGATTTCAAAACAGTCAGTGTAATGTCATCCGTCTGTTTGAACTATTTAACGGGGCTATCATCATACAAGCCATGCTTATTGATTATTGTCATTAACCATGATGTAACAAGTCGGTGCACTCGCTTGTGTTTACTTAAACGATCGACGTCCGGGTTACCTGCCCCTAGTGAAGAGCGCCTCTCAAACTTGTAAATGCTGTCAGATAAAGAAGATCATTGTCAGAAATTGTGATATCCGTAATTAATGGGATCCTTTTCCGATGTTGGAGTCGGAGCTTACATATGCTAAATTATTTTAAATTATTATTTTATAAAATAATAAATGAACAGTAATCCATTTAAAAGGGATAACTAATATCCTGTACAATATGTATTCATTAGAAGTATGAAAATAACAATACAGCACAGCGGTGTAATTCTAGAGTACTTCAATTTCCACAGCCTCAATAAAAACGCGATGTGTCGGTCATTATTATGTTGAGCATTTAAGACACATGAGTACTGTCCACGCAACAAGCTCCACAAGAGGAAGAGCATCAAGCCTCGCCTCAACAAAAGTGTGGCCTCTACTAACTCCTGAGATCCGCTACACGGTATTAAAAAGTGGAACTACACTGCGAACCCCGGAATGTATTGGTTTGGGTAACAAAAGCAGAGACGGCCAAAGGATAACTCATTTAATGGGTCGAATCAATAGGTGTTGTTGCAGCGTATATTAAGCATCTGAATTGACCCAATGGTTAGTAGGGTCACAGCGCTGTGAGGTCAAATCATGGGGCAAACAGTACATCCACTTTCAGGGCAACAGATAGGATGCATTTTTTATTACCCTGGTAAAGTGCTAATGAACGGTTTTGTTGAACGTTTTGTACAGTTGAGCGCAAGTTTGTGGGGTATTTAATAGTACTACTGCTACTACTACTTTTTTTTAAAATACAATCGGACAAAACATTATGTTATTCCTACAAGCATAGCCATTTTAAATCGTTACTGTAACCGTTAATTATTTTTTAAATGACTCATATATATTTAGTTACTTGTTTTATGTTATGTTTACTTGTCTTATGCTGTCTTGTCTTAAATATGTATTCTGTTTATGATTACCCTTATTTTATATGCGATATTTAATAATGCTCTGTATACATGCACGATACATTCCTGAAAAGGTAATAGCTTTATCTTATCTTGTCTTGTCAGATTAAAACAACAACTACTACTACTACTATACTACTACTATACTACTATACTACTACTACTACTATTACTACTACTACTATACTACTACTACTGCTACTACTATATTACTACTACTACTACTACTATTACTACTACTATTACTACTACTACTATTAATACTAATAATAATAACAGTAGTATTAATAACGATACAGCATCAGAGGAGCATCAGGTGTATTGTATCTATATGTATATGTACAAATACGCCATTCAAATGTGGAAACTAAACATAATGGTGAGTTGTATTTCGGGCGTACAATCAATCTTCATCCATCAATATTTACGAGACCACACCAGCAGGACGTCCGTGTTGCTTCACGGTCCCCGGAAGGTCTGAGTAGCCGGTTCCGTGGCGAGAAGGAACCGCTAGATGTCGCCTCGGAGATGGAACGGGGGACTAGAACTGACGGATTACTGAGACGGAAGACGCCGCTGGAGGAGATAGCGCCACCTCGTGTCAACATCGTTAGCGGTGTCCTCTTTTGGCGACAACTCAGGTGGGATTTGCGTTGTCGCTGACTTATTGCTTGATACAGACGACAACACGGAGACGAATTGATGTAGTCGTCGTATGAATTGATCTTCGTGTTGAAGTTGGTCTTAAAGAACCAGGAAACGCTCAGTGTCAGAATAGCCGTTCTATCGATTTATTATTTTATATATTATTAATTCCTACTGATATTTTATGGCATGTCCTAGGTCGGAAAGTAGGGTTTTGAGGTGTGAAGATTCGAATAAGAGGCTGGTCGAACGAAGTCCGAATAATACCGAAATCGTATTTCCGGCTGAAGTACAGCATATCAAGGGGCTTGCAATGGTACGGTTCCGGTTATTCGTTAAATCGGTAGTTCCTGATAGACGTAATGTTGGAATTTCCGGTTTACTGAGGTTGCCATGACGACAAGTTAAACGTTCTATCAAAGGCTAGTTTTTATCAAATATTGTCACGTTGTGAAAGAAATTAATACTTGTACAACTATACGTACACAATCTCTGAGTGGTTTTGAGGCATGAATAATCTTCGTGTTGCATGTACCTCTTCTACAATATAGTGCTGAGTCTGTGTACAATATAGTGCTGAGTCTATGTACAATATAGTGCTGAGTCTGTATACAATATAGCGCTGAGTCTATGTACAACATAGTGCTGAGTATATGTACAATATAGTGCTGAGTATGTGTACAATATAGTGCTGAGTCTGTGTACAATATAGTGCTGAGTATATGTACAACATAATGCTGAGTCTGTGTACAATA
Source organism: Lepetodrilus schrolli (assembly GCA_032361225.1). Taxonomy (NCBI): domain Eukaryota; kingdom Metazoa; phylum Mollusca; class Gastropoda; order Lepetellida; family Lepetodrilidae; genus Lepetodrilus; species Lepetodrilus schrolli. The sequence goes on along the minus strand of JAUTBT010061498.1, from coordinate 4,455 downwards.
TAGTGCTGAGTCTGTGTACAATATAGTGCTGGGTCTATGTACAACATAGTGCTGAGTCTGTGTACAATATAGTGCTGAGTCTATGTACAACATAGTGCTGAGTCTGTATACAATATAGTGCTGAGTATGTGTACAATATAGTGTTGTCTGTGTACAACATATTGCTGAGTCTATGTACAATATAGTGCTGAGTCTGTGTAAAATATAGTGCTGAGTTTGTGTACAATATAGTGCTGAGTCTATGAGAGATGTCAAAGTTCGGCGCAAGGCGTGTCGACCACCCGCAAAGTCAACTAATCTTGTTCCATATTGTAGCAACATAGCGACAACATAGCTATACATATTATTATTAATTAACTCACTCATTAATTCCCACATTAGTTTGCTGTCGTTGAGAACTGGCCAATACAGCTAACAACTATTGCGGATGAAGTTTCCTGTACACACACACACACACACATTGAACGTACACACACTTACACACGGAGAGAGAGTGTGTGTGTGTGTGTGTGTGTGTGTGTGAGAGAGAGAGAGAGGGGGGGAGAGAGAGTGAGAGAGAGAGAAAGAGAGAGAGGGGGAAAGAGAGAGGGGGAAAGAAAGAGAGAGGGGGAAAGAAATAGAGAGAAAGAGAAAGAGAGAGAGAGAGAGAGAGAGAGAGAGAGAAATCAAAACCAAACGTGCAATACATTGCCATATACTTTCACACACTGTCACACTCTGTCCTACACGGGATGAACGTGACAGTTTCGATCACCTTCATCATTGCAATGATTTCCATCAAAAAGTCACACAGGCTTGAATTAGAGGACACAATGCATACAGGCGCACTGATCTCCGTACGTGTATTCACTAAACTGGACGTGTTTAATTCTGATTGTTCCCTCCTACCGTCCATCAGACGCTCTATATTGACAGGGAAATTGACTTAATGAATAGGCAATGCGGCGAAATGTTTCCAAGTATTGAAGCAATAATCAAGAACCCATTTTCTCTATTATTAATGTATGCCTTTCTTTAATGATCCATCTCGGCGTAATGCATACCGTCCTAACATTATGCAAGGTGGGCTACTCAAATTATGGCCAACATTTATTGTCTCTGATCACGATAGTCTACACACGCTCCGCAACAGCTATCGATGTAAGGAGCCTCAGAAAGTTCCACACATTAAAAGAAGCCGACCTAAATAACAATGATAACGGAAGTGGATATTATCAGGGAAACACACTTGTTTTACATAAATAGTCAATACTGTAGCAAATGTACGTTAAATCAATAAGAAAGTATCATGATTCTAAAGACGATTGTTTCCGCTATCTGAACATGCATACAAAGCCGACATAATTCGTTTGCTATTCGCTTACATAGTAGACGTATGTAACGTAATATACATGGATTGTTGTAGGCTACTTTCGCCCGCATGTCGTCTGCAGCAGTCGATACCCGCAGTGGGACGGTATCAATTTGCTTTCATCACAATGTCATTGATGCTACCCGAGTAAATTGTACAAGAAGCATACACCCCCCGATACCGAGGGTATCCGTCCGTACTTGTGTTAATGGTGGCGAAACATCGATTAACTTTTATTTTACTTTACTTTACACTTGTGTCGTGTAATTCATTTTGAAAGTTGATAATAAATAATGACTACATTCAAATAGAAAACGTCCGCCAAGATTCAAAGAATCTGTTCGTTGGCACTCCTATTTTACCATTATTTGCTCATGCTCAGCGTAGTTATTAAATCAGATGTTCATATTTAAATGCTGCATGTGTACCTTCGCTGCCCAGTGTAAATAAAGTATCACACGTAGTTAATCACTTATAATTGGCACAGTCGAGCATTTCGTAGAGGGATATGTTTTATTGCACACCATTTAATTATTATCCTTGTAAAACCCCGCAATATGGCCAAGGTCGTGCAGAAGTTTCGCATGTGTGGAGGTAATCTACAACACTTCCTGTCATGCGCACCGCCGTCCGCCGCCACTCTTTATAAACGGTAAAATGACACCCTGACCCTATATTCCCATAAATGCCAATAAGCAAAGTCCACAGGCCATGACGGCAGTGTATCGGAAGATAGATTACTGATCTGCGCTGACCTAAACGACATAACACCGTTATTATAGGCACGATAACCCTTCTGACTGTTCGACTAGAACTGCCTTTTAATACCCAGCCGTATCGCTGACATAAAACGGTTAGCTTATGCACGCAAGACTGGGGAATACAAATATCTCGCTTAACTCACTACTTCCGGCGGGCCCATGCACCCTTTGTTCGGTGTGTGCAGAATCGGTAGGATATTTGCAATCGATGCATAATTGATTCTCTCATTTACATGGATTGGTGGGTGCACTGTCTCGCGAGGTAAACAGCAAAAATAAGCCCGTGAATTACATGACGCACACATTAATCCTCTCCACGCTGAAGGCAACCAGAAATGCCATAAAGAGCCGTGCCCGTGCCTAATGCAACAGTGTGAGGGTTAAGCAGTCATAGAGAGTAGACACGTCAAATAGGTTCCTGACCCCTGTTCCACAAAACGATCGTAGTGCTACGAGAGTCGTAACTCCCATGCGTTTACGTGATGTTTACCATGGTAATTATGACGTTCATTCAGCAATGGTTTGTCGTCTAGCGGTTTCGCATATCGAATAACTGTGAACGCGAAACTGTAGCATTCCTATGCTGTCTAGTGCTATCGAATGACATCATTTACAATGCTGAGACGCGTACATAAATGCGGCATGGTAGTATACACGTTCTTACCCGTGGTGTTATCATATATCGTCACCCGTTAGCGTTATCATATGTAATGCGCTCAGCTAGTGGTCTAATTGTGTGACACATGTTAATGTTATCTTAATTGTGTGACACGTATATGTTAATGTTATCTTAATTGTGTGACACGTGTTAATATTATCTTAATTTGTCGCATCTAAAACGTGTCGGCGTCATTTGCTCAGACATAGATCATTAATGTTATAATCTATGGCTCAGACGACACACCAGCTAAAATAGTAAAAGTAGTACCACCATATATCTTATTGTGTTATCATATATGTAGTCCCGCTTATTATATTTTTATATCGGTTTGTATCACACTCATCTCAAGTTACCATACATGGTCAAACAACTAATTATCATTTCGTTTTATACTCATATATCATCACTTATCACCATTAAAACTATGGTTTCGCATCACACCCACCTACTATTTTTACATCATGTCGCACTAATGTTCCCATACAGAAGGAAGCCTATCAACGTCAACATCGCTAAGGTGGACATTCAGTGAGGTCAATTAGATCGCAATTTACAAACCAGAAACTTAGCAATCACATCAGACACAATTTTAGGACGAGATGGCGCATGGAACGTTTTATAAGAGCCAGGAAGATCGAGCTATTCCCCGTCCATTCGTACCGCAGACTGAAGATCTGTTCTCTCTCAAACTGACTCTCGTCTTATCTTCAATGTCTAAACTGGCTCTCATCGAACATCGATGCGCGAAATGTGGTTACTATTATAATATTCCGCGTCCTTTAAGGTCGGTGAGCAGGGCTATTTTTTCCCCCGCCACGTTGCTAAGTAAGTGGAGTTTTGCCCACACTGAATAGACATCAGAAATAGCTGGAAAGTGTTCTGAATAGCGCGACAGGAATAGTCTCTGTAGTGATTGGCATCGCTCGGTGATAATATTGTAGGAAATTGATCCACAGTAATGACATCACTTTCGTTAGTAGGTAGAAGGAGTAAAAACAAGTTATATGCAGATGACAGTTCAGGGGTCAAGTACTGTATGCCCACCAACAATATTTAATCGATGTTCGAACCTCGAAGGAGACAGTCGTAACTGAGGGTCATGGAGCGTGCAGAGGTTATACCGCGATATTAAACGAACGGTATCAGCAGTACACCGGTACCGGTATTAGCATTATATACCATGGCATTAGACAGTAGGTATACACGGCGGATATTAAAAAAGCGCAAACAGCATACTAATAATACCGTGCATGAGTGGTACCGGTATTAAACGTATATCCCGAGGTATGCACTCCTGGTATAAATATGATGTACCGCGGTATACGACAGCCATGCATGATTGAGTGGTACCATATACATTTACTAATATCAAATGCATATACGGTGTTATAAGACAGCATACACGTCCGGTATTAAAATAGTATTCCGCAGTATACGGGTCATAGAGATATTAAAATAGTATTCCGCAGTATACGGGTCATAGAGGTATTAAATAGTATTCCGCAGTATACGGTTCAAAGAGGTATTAAATAGTATTCAGAAGTATACGGGTCATAGAGGTATTAATATAGTATTCCGCAGTATACGGGTCATAGAGGTATTAAAATAGTATTCCGCAGTATACGGGTCATAGAGGTATTAAAATAGTATTCCGCAGTATACGGGTCATAGAGGTATTAAAA